>JAPMNP010723171.1:0-10586 GCA_029874935.1 Atherina boyeri | reverse complement strand
ATTAGGAGTGATAAATGAGTATCAGCAAGAATGGAAGGAAAGGTATGCAAGATGGTGGTGAGACCAGTGATGTTTGGTCTGGACAGTGATTAAAATGTTTAGGTAATCTTAGAGTGATCCTAGATGATCTTATCCATCAGAGGGATATCTTATGTTAGATGCTTTGAAGAAGAAGTCAGAGAGGCCAGACTGTGATGGAATGGGCTTGTTCAGAGGAGAGGCAGCGAATGGATCTGTAGAAGAAAACTGAGGTTGGAACTACCAGACTGGAGGCCTCGAGATGGGATCCTCAATCCTGTTCCTCGAGGGCCGGTGAAATTCCGAAATTCCGAAATTCCCTGCTGCAGCACGCCTTAGACTCAGACTTGTGCAGAGTTTGATATCAAGCTCTGCTAATTACCCATTGATCTGAGTCAGGTATGTTGCAATGAACTTCTAAAACCTGCAGGACACCAGCCCTCGAGGACCAGGACTGAGGATTCCTGGTCTAGAGGAAGAACAGGGAAGAGATTTAAGTATGTAGAGACAGAGGACATGAAGTTAGTTGGCGGAAGAGAGCAGGATGCAGAGGATGGGGTTAGATAGGGTGAGTTGGTGGCCCCTGAGGGGAACAGCCGAAAAGAAATGAATATTTAGGTGAATATATCTGGTTCAAACTGAAAATGCAAGAACATTTTACTCTCCATGAAAGCCAAAGGTGCTTATCTGTCAGAGAGAAGGGAGATAACTATTATTTCATTTCTCTTTGATACTTGTTTCATCTATACTTAATGTAAAATGTACTAAAATGTAAAATCACTACATTGCTGATTTACATCATCCAACAACAAGCAGGGACTTTGGGTAGTTACAAGTGTTTCCCAAAATGTTAAACTGTGTTTAAATGAATCACGATCAAGCAGTGGTACTTTAGAAAGTGTTTGAGTATTACAAGGATTAAACCATTTAGAAAAAAAACATTTTTACATGTCAAAGTGCGACAAGCTCTGGTATTTATCACGCTATTATGTGGATAGCAGAATACAGAGGAGAAATTTCAGAACATACAAAAGAATAATATGTCTAAGCAGCAAAAGAGTCTCCAGAACACTGAGGGGAGGAGGTATCAGCGCTGACAGTGCTCACTGGGAACTGAAGCAGAGATATTAAAGCATCACAGATGAGAGGAAAATCTGAAGTGTAATTTCATCTTGACTTTTTCAAAGTCCAGCTCTGAGGTTTACCCCCAGTTATGAGCCGAAACACACATGGGGAAAAGACAGAACTGGGACATTCTAAAAGAAAAACGCTCAAAAGGAAAAGCTTTGAAAGACAAAAAAAAAAGACAAAAAAAAGACCTAAGGCAGTGACTCTGACCCATTAAACAGAGCCAACATTTGGAAAAATCAGAGAACTCTGGAGTCTGGAAACACAAGGATCTCACACAGGACTTGGAGTCTCTCATGGGTGGAAGGCAGGCATGAATTATGTAAGAGGAGAGGGCAGGAAGGGAGAGAGAGAAGTAAAAGTAGGAGACGTTAAGAAGAGAAGGATTGACAGAAAGGAACAGGAGCGGAATATTTTCAAGAGATTTGACAGTCGAGGAATTGTAAAGAGGAAACATGCCTGTCAAAGACTGTCTTGAGGTCAAGAAGACCCTATTTAGCCTGTTTCTGGTGCCCAGTTGGCATCGCTACCAGCTGTCACCTCAGCACAGTGCTGCCTCAGCAAACACAAAGGCAGAGGCAGAGATTATCTGCTCCATTTGCAGAGGATGAATCAGACAACAGCCAGCAGCTAAAGTGAGATGTAGACGTAACTGAAGAGCAATTAATGAACCACTCATTCAACTGAAATATAAAATTCAGCTTGGAGAGCTCGTGAAATGCCACTCAGGCTCATTACCAGGTGTCAAAACGCTTCCGGCTCTTTGTTTGTAATTGAATTCAACGATTTAGATGAGATGGTGCCTCCATCCTCGCGTCAAAGTCTCCTGCTGTCTCAATAAAGATGAGAGAGGATTGTTGTTCACTAAAGTGCTGACACAACAGGATGCCACAAGCCTTTCCAACTGATCTTTCACTGATGAAGCTGAGGTGACAGGCCACACGGATGCAAATCAAAAGGAACAGTGCCTCCTCCTGGTGCTTACACCCTATTACAAAAGGACACAAGGCTTACATTGTGGCGTATGTATTCTTCTACTTCTTCATCCTCCAAAGTGGGCCCCCGAGGAAAAAGGGCTAAAACAGAGAATCTCCTCATTTAACAGCTCCGGGGACCTAAAAACAATGAGAACAAGGTGTCAAATACGAGAAAATTAATTCAATTTAACTCACTTATTGATTCACGAAACCCTCCTAAACACATAAATTTAACAAATCTTGTGAATTCTTTCCCAAAACGGCTAAATATGATGCTTTAAAACAGCTGTTCTTTGGCTACACCCAGCAAATAAAACAACACAGAAACAATGTTCCAGTTGCACAAAATACTACAAGTACAATAACAGTGACTTTAAAGACGGCTATGTTCTTGAATCAAAGGCAAATGGACTTTTTTTCAAAGAAAAAGTCCAAGGTCTTAAGAATACCATGACCCGGATGACTGAGAATCTACACCAGGGCTATTCAACAGGTGGCCCACTGCCAATCTGCCCATGAAAAGTAAATGAATAGTTTAATAGCTGTGAATAAACTAAAAGCAAGCCACTTTATGGGATTTTGAGACACCATGTAGCTCTGCTGTTTACACTGTTGATGGAAGGCCAAAGACATCGGCTTCTTATGAGAACATGTTGCATTCAAAGCAGAAGAAATGTAAGGATGACATTGAAAAGAGAAAATTTAATTACGACTGGACCGGCAAATATGCACACATGAAAAATGCTGAGGGCAATTTCGACATCAGCTCAATGAATAAAGAACAAAATGTGCTGAAGCCCTTAAAGACAATTTATGCCAATTTTGACATTGAATATCATTGCCGTGTTTTGATTGTACATCAAATATAAGTAACAGTAACAGTGCTGGGCAATGTGCAGTCCCCTGGCCATAGCCCTCAGACTATTTGATCCATGAGAAATGTTGTTGAATAGCCCTGATCTACACCAACAGACTTTAAAGACCCCCAAAATATGCTCATTTGAAGGGTTTAAGTGCATTTTTGTTTTTTAAAGCATGATTTTTCTCATATAGTTCATTTGTGCTTCATGTCTTGTCCCCTTCTTTCTGGTAAACTGCATTTTAGCTCCTGACTCTTTAATAAGTGAGGATACACCAACATATCTTTCTCTTGAACGTGTCTTTTAGTATACACAACGTCTCAAGGAGGCATGAAACATTAATCCTAAATTGTAAATGTCACTAACACATTTAATGCTCATCTGACATCTGCATAGCAATATGCTATGACCAAACAGTTGGGTGATTCAATTTTAGCTTACATTATATTTCATTCAAGTTGGTTTATATTGACCGCTTGAAAGCAAGACGTTTTTACTGCTTGTATTTCTCATTAACTTGTCTGCTCCGGGCATTGCAAGGAGGGAGTAAAATGCCAGGAGAGGAGGCAAGGATGTGCTAATTGGAAAATGAGATAAGGGAAATGTCTTGTTTCTTTTAGTACGCCTGCTGCAGACCTTTAACATGCACAAAAAGTCATTCATAAAGCACTTTCTAAAAGAAGAAAAATGATCTCCTTTTGCAACCTCGTGTTGTCACTATGTAACCCGATCTCATGACAGAATATGAAACAGTTGATCAACAGAGTAAAACATCACAAAAAATGGCTAAAAAATCATTTGAATACTTTTTCTTTACTCTGATCCTCACACAGCTGACATTTTCATTTGTCTGTATGTCGTCCTGCATTTCCAACATAATGACAGACACTCCCAAGTCTCATTAGAGATATTTATGACTCTTCTGTGCAAGAGATGACGACTTTAAGACTTATCCAGCAGTATTTTCAACTATAATTGTACTCTCTAGCACTTTCAGTTGTGTTTGGAGAAGATTAGATGTTAAAAGTAAAATCTACATGGAATTGGCTTACATATTTACAAGTTAATCAACAACAGCTTAAAAATATATCTCTGAATTTCCAACCTTAGACTGAGATTCTACCACATTTAGGAAATGTGGAGAAATGTAAATACATGTTTTTTTATGTCAATATCTTTTTAAAAATCCAGTCTATGGTGCTCTTACTTAAAAGTTTTACATCCAAATTTCATAGATTCATTCAAGCCCTGACTAACATATGATTATTGTGATTCAACCTTCAATTTGCACACTATTAACAGATTAAACACACTCTAATATCCCCCTATAAATTCAATTAATGAGATTTAAAAACCAAGCATAATGACCTGCTTTTCTGATGTCCTACTCGAGAGCTGGAGTTTTACTGGCACCGAGTCATCCTGAGTGTTGCTGTATGTTCAGTCGGCACGGCAGGATCTCTACAACCTCAGTGTGAAATTGCAGCATGCTGCAATTTCCCCACAGCTCACCATAATCCTGCAGTGATTAACACACACATGCAAAAGAGACACAGTGCTGTAAGATTAGTCTAATACTGATCACTAAGCTTAGCCAGTCTTTATAGTAAGACCTGTGTTGTAATTTATAGTACCAAAATAGCAATGTGTGGTACAGTCCTGATGACATCCAGTGTTTACCGAGTTTGAAATGAGTTCTTCAACACCTTGTTGGCTTAAGCTTTTGTAGCTCTGCTTTTCAAACTCTTCCTAATTGTACCAGTTCACAATAAGTCACACACAGCCTCCATGAATCATTTTTGCCCAGTATCTCTCCCTTCAGTTGCTTTGAAATGTCTGGAGAGACTGATACTGAAGGTCAGAGACGCCATCATTCCTGTAACCACTGACCTCCCTCCAATTTGCTTATAGGAAAAACAGAGTGGTAGATGATGTTGTGGCTCTAGCCCTGCTCTCAGCCCCGGAACACAACCCAAACACAGAAGCTTGCATGCTCTTTCTGGACTACAGCTCAGCTTTTAATACTCCAAGGTGGCTAAACTGTCCTCACCCACCTGCAGTACGATCCTTGATTCCCAATAAGTCCAAAGAGCAATTCTGGACTTCTGCTAGAAAGCCCCCTTCCTCTCTCTGCAACCCATGGAAATTGAAGGTACTGCGGTGGAGAGTGGGGTATCTGACACTCAAAATAAGCTTCATTGGTGTGTGTGTGGCCTCCATGTGCCTGTATGCACTCTCTACAACATCTGGTCATGCTCCCAATGAGTCGATGGCTGCTCTCCTGTGGGAATTTTTTTTTTTTTGAGCGGTGTATTTGACTAAAGAATACTTTGGTATACCGAGAAGTTTATCATCACCATACTTGTTCAGTCTTTTTTCTGATTGCACTGTCTTGAACTTTTACATCGAACATGCTAACTGAGGCCTGGAGAATCTGAACTTAAAGTATGGCGGAGGATGTTTTATTTCCAGGTGGATCATCAAGTCGATTGGTCCTCCTAATTGTCAATTTTACGTAATACTGTCGTGGGTGCTCTTTCCTAGGATAGTTTTCACTTTTTGTGCATGCACACTTTCAAAAAGTGTATTTGAAGTGAATGAGAAGAAGAGAAAGGCTTCAGAAGAGAGAAACAAGACCAGTGTTGGGCATGCACATTTTCTTTTTAAAAGTGGAGAGCGCGGTTCTCTCCTGAATTTCAGGAAAATCTTCCGCCATACCTTTAAGCTGGGTTCTCTCGGTCATCCTGATCTGGTTGCACAAAAGTAGGATAGCAGCAAGTGTGATACAGTATGACGTAAATCACCATGGAGATTTATTCTGTGGAGCTAGCCTGCTCCAGACTGGGCTGAGTTCCAGGATCCATTTAATTTCCGTATTACAGTCAGCTGTCACCACAAATGGAAACACAAAATCACCCACCTGCTACATATTAAAACATTCAACAAGACCCACTGTCATCATTTAAACACTTGTGATCATTAAACCAAAGAAAAACTCCAAGGCACTCTCCTGAAATGTTAAAAATGCCTTTATTTTATGGCATAGTCAAAAAAGACTAATGCGTTTCAACCCACTGGCCTTCGTCAGGGAATCAAACCAAAGGCCAGTGGGCTGAAACGCATTGGAGTCAGTTTTTTTTTTTTGATTATGCCATAAATAAAGGCCTTTATAACATTTCAGGAGAGTGCACTGGAGTTTTTCTTTGGTTTAAAGTCTACGCTACCCTTTCCAAAGAGCACCTATACTAGGATAAGTGAATCCGGGAAGCACTCCTGCTCCATGTTTTAACTTGTGATCATTAATTACAATCATTACATAATTTACCCTTTCTCATAGATTATATCCAAAATACAAATTCCATATAAATACACATCAAAGTCATCTAATATGATGTTCCTTTATTGAAAAAAGATCAGTCAAAGCAATTAAACACTGAGCTCCATTAAAAACTGAAGTCACACGGTGCTCTATAAAATAGAAAGTGCAGAATCAAAGCACTTTATACAACACAAGAGGAGATAAACATTCACTAAAGTCTGAGCACAATACACCCCTCATGTCAGCATGCTGAAATAAATGCATGACAGATACACATACGCAGATGATTAATAGACAAATGAATGACCAATGGTCATTTGTAGTTGTGCACTTGCCCTGGCATGGGAATTATTACACACCCACAGTATTATGATGTTAAAGGTGATTATCAATCAATGTTGTGGACTCATTTTGTAAGGCAGTATTTAGACATTTAAAACCATTAATGCACATAACAAGCAGTGTTCATAATGGGCACTATCAAAAAGTAGTGTTAACCAATCATGACAGTTTCCAAGAATTGTGTACAGATCCTTGCAACATGGTGTGATGGTTGGGGTTGAATGGCAAAACAATAGGCCTCATGATCTCGTCAAGGTTTCTGTGCATTCAAGATGCCATCGATAAAATGCTGTGAAAGGATTTCCATTTCACCCCTCATGGGCACCTGGGGGGACTTTATTTTGATGTGGGTGAAGTCCAGTGCACTGGACGCTCTTATTTTGGATTCAATTAACCCAGTTTGGTTATTTATTCTGGATATCCGAATCCTATTTTTGTGGAATTGGGCTCTGCTATTTTGTGCACAGCGATGGTCACTGGTTCGAGGCTCCGAGGTGAAGTATGTGAACACAGCCCATTTTCTCCCCAGCTTCCTTCCACTTTCTAAAGACATGCATGTTAGGTTAATTGGTCACTAAATCCTCCCTTGGAATGACTGAGTGGCTGTTTGTCTTGTCCAGGGTGTACCCTTCCTCTAGCCTGCTAATTGCTGGGATAGGCTCCATCTTCTGTGACCCTGAATTGGAATATGCAGTATAGAAAACTGTTGGATGTATTTTTACTGTCTTAATTCTTAGGGAATAAAGGAACTGCCTGAAATAACATAATGCCTTAACAATTTCATCTTATTGTAACTTTGCTTTAAAGCAGTGCTGGGGAACCCTGGTCCTCGGGGCTGCAGTCGTTTAAGTTTTCCATGCAACCCTGCTCCAACACACCTGATTCAAATCAAATGGATCCAACAGCTTTGAAGTTCTACACAATTACTCATTAATTTGAATCAGGTGTGTTGAAGCAGGAAAACATGGGAACCTTGCAGGAAGACAGCCAAGGTTCCCCACCGCTGCTTACAATTATTAGGTTCACACCTAATTTAAAAGGTTAATTTCTTCTCCGTTGTTGATATCCAACCTGACACACGTTCAAGATATTAATTTGTATAGAGATTTTATTTGGGACATTTTGGGTACAGGCGAAAAAAACATTTTACAGCATGGAGAATGAAAGAGACTCTCAGGGTTCACTGGGAACCAGCTTTAGGAGGAACCCATTCGTGGATCTTCTTGCGGGTAGTGGAGTAGGGCACATATTGCTGTGCAGAGCCGCTGACATTGAACTGGTGGGTCTCTGCTAGAAACTTCTTGGGCTCTGGAGGATGTGTGGTGGGAGGATCATCAGTCATACAATGCAGCCAGCGATGCCTAAAGATTCAAAAGGAAGACAGAAGTACTTTACATTAGTTTCTTTTGAACTCTCCTGGATTATTACAGATCTACAACCCTAATTCTAATTAAGTTGGAACGTTGTGTAAAACGTAAATAAAAAACAGAATACAATGATTTGCAAATCCTTTTTAACCGATATTAAATTGAACACAGTACAAAGACATGATATTTATTGTTCAAACTGATAAACTTTAGTGGATTTTTGCAAATATTCAGTCATTTTGAAATTGATCCCTGCAATATGTTTTTAAAAAGCCAGGACAGTCGCAACAAAAAACTGGGAAAGTTGAGGAATACTCAAAACACACCTGTTTGGAAGATCCCACAGGCGAGTGTCGTGAATGAGTATAAAAGGAGCATCCCTAAAAGGCTTAATCATTGACAAGGAGGATGGTGAAAGCTTCACCAATTTGTGCACAACTGCGCGAGCAAAAAGTCCAATAGTTCAAGAATGTTTCTCAACGTACAGTTGCAAGGAATTTAGAGATTTCATCATCTACGGTCCATAATATCATCAAAAAATTCAGCGAACCTAGAGAAATCTCTGTACATAAACAACGACAAGGCTGAAAACCAACATTGAATGGGAACCAGCGCGTGACCTTCTATCCCTTAGGCCAGGGGTGTCCAAAGTCGGTCCTCGAGGGCCGCTGTCCTGCAGGTATTCAGTGTTTCACTGCTTCAATACACCTGCAACAAATAAAGTCAATCCTATAGCCTATGAAGTTCTGCACAATGACTTGTTGATTTCAGTCAGGTGTGTTGAAGCAGGGAAACAGGGAAAACCTGTAGGATCGTGGCCCTCAAGGACTGGAGCTGGACACCCTTGCTTTAGGCAGTAATGCATTAAAAACCAACATAATTCGGTAAAGACTATTACCATATGGGCTCAGGAACACTTCAGAAAACCATTGTCAGTAAACACAGGCTTGTGTTGCAGGCTTCAAATTAAAAACTAGTGAATGTTTTTTCAAAAGAAAAGTTTCAGTTTGAACGATAAATATCTTGTTTGTGTATTCAACAGATAATACACTTAAGATGATAAGGTTGAAAAGGATTTCCAAATCATTTTATTCAGTTTTTATTTACATTATACACAACATCCAAACTTGATTGAAACTAGGGCTGTATAGAAAAGCATAATATGCTTCTCAGATGATGTTTGCATTAAGGATGATTATAACATATTTACACTAAAAATAGTTAGGACTTTCAGAAAACAACAATAATCTAAACTAAAATTCAGATATAAGTTTCAGATGTAAGTTTGAAAGTTATCATACAAAGAATGAATCCATTGTCCTCCGTTTTTATTAATTTAAGAAAAAAATGCTTATCACACCATTCAGCTGGCACCATGCTGCCGTCCACTTCCCAAAACGTCCTCTTTCCGTTCATCTCTGTGGTGTAGATCACCCAACGGTGACGACCTGAACAAACAAAAATGAGATTCACCAAAACCCCTGAAATAAGACTAGATAAACCTATATTGTCCCACAATGGGGAAATTCACAAATAATCAATTTATCAAAAGAATAAATTTCACAGTTTTCCTTTGGAAAATACTGCAGTAATTATATTTAAATACACTTCTTAGAAAACAAACACTGAAAATAATACATTTGATTGATTGTGAACTTCTAAGGAATTGCAACTAAACATATTTCCAGAGACATTTGACTCACCAAAGAAGTAATGCTTCTTGTCCTCATAGTATTTGTTTCCATATTTATCTACACCTATCAAAGCTCCTGTTTTCACGTCATTCACTCTGCACAAAAAAATAAACAAACATGTTAACTTCCTTCTATTCTAACACATCTCCCCATCATCCAATATTTCCATATGAAAAACAAATGTGCAAATTGAGATATAAAGATAAAATAACTAATTGGATAGGCTCAGTTAAACTCTTCTCTCGATTTTGTTAAGTAGATCTTCACATCTGATCTGCGTTATAAGGAATGATGACAATCGCATTTAGAAACCTATCTAAAAATCACCTCAGCAAAAGGTGTGCTTCAAACACTGTAACACTATTTGAAAAATTAAATATTACTTTAATTAATCTCACTTTAAGCTGTAGACTCAAGAGTATGCGGACTGGTGTGACGTTAGCTGTCAACATGCTAACTGAAGTTAGCTTCACCTAGATGAACCCGAGTTGCACTTTTAGAGGATTTACAGTCTTATTTAATATATCTCCGTCGTCCCCAGCTTTCTTACACATATTGCTACGATGTTGGATTCAACTGACCTGAAAAACTGAGTAAGTAAACCCCGGACTCCACCGTGACCTCCTATTTGCCCCAAAGCCCTTCGGACGATGTTCGCATACTCCGCCATCTTTAGACGGAAGTATTACTGAGACGGACTGTTCTGTATTTTAAAGCGACCCGTCAAGAACCAGACGCATCACTTCAAGTTCCGCATATACTTAAGTTAGAGAAGAGTCCAAATTTGTTTTATTTGTGCTTTTTTATTGTGTTGTATTTCTACATACATACATACATACATACATACATACATACATACATACATACATACATACATACAT
>JAPMNP010723143.1:0-11671 GCA_029874935.1 Atherina boyeri | reverse complement strand
TCAACCCCTGTATTGACAAGTTGGGGTGAATGAATTCGAACACTGTTAAAGAGGCAATATCATAAATACTGCATAAAAGTAAAATTCCTTATTTACATTTTAAAGTACATTTATAATGAAGGTCTCCAACCATCCACTTTCAGTATAATCTGAGTGACAGCCCTCCAATATGAGGAATAACTCATTAACTTGGAAAGTTTAGTCGATGTGTCCAAGTAGCCACTTAAATTTCATCTTCTGTATTACAGAATTTAATCTGCTGCTTCTGATCACTATTTACAAACTGGTCATCTTTAATGATTAAAGTAAAAAGTTGGCAAATGAACCATGTTTGATATTTAGTGGAGTAAAACTGGAAAATTGAGAAAAACACGACACCACATAATACACAAGGACCACCAAATTACATTTAAAAAAGCACTTGGATGAGTATTTGTTTTATGTCGCACCATGACGTTTGTTTCCATAACAAACAGTTCATGTGTAAAATCACAATATTTTGATGCGGAATCTGAACAAAACATTAAAATCATCAAGCTTGTGTTTCTCGGTTTTGTGTTCTTGGCTCGCACAGCGTTCTTTTCCATCAGCACTCCTCTTTGCTAGATGGTTTGGCAAACGGTGAGAGAGGTGCCTCTTTAGAAGACGTAATCCATCTTTAAAATAATAGCAGCACTTTGTCAATCTGAGCGAGGCCACCCACTTGGCCTGTAGAGCACGGTGGGCTGAGGAAACTCTGGGGAGCCTCTTCACACAGAATTTTGTCCCTCTAGTTTCATGTGATATGTGCACCAGTTTAAAAACCATTTTGTTATTTTTTTTGTATTTAATCTACGATTCTTTATTTTAATACTTACAAAAGAACCAGGAAGCTGGTTGGCTGTTTCTTACTGAATTTAATACAAACAAAAACCCATGCAAACACACAGAAATCTTTTTTCAAACAAAAAGGAGGAAGAAAGTGAGTGACTTAAATAAACTAGAAAAATATTACTGTACAAATACAACAACCCAAACATCAAGGATAAGTAACCCAACAAATGCAGCCACAAGAAAACAATTTAATTTAATGTAAGTTGTTCCACTAAATGTGATCTTCTAAACTTAACAGCAGATGTTGCCGTCAGGGTCAAAGGTAGTAAATTGTTTAGCAGTTAATAAGAGTGAACACGATACTCAGCCGAGAACCTTTACACACCTTCATGTTGCAGCAGTCTGGCACTGCTGACCATCTACACAACACTGAAGCCATTTAGATGAAAAATGTCAACAATCATTGCTAAACCTTCCAGTGAATGTGTCTGCACATGACAGCAGCCTTTCAGTATCCTGCTTATTTGTCCCTAATGATTTTCAAATCTGCAACAAAAGCCGTCTGTCTCTCAAAGTTTCCTTTTGGTGTAGATAAAAAGGAAAAACTAAACTGTATAAATTCTGTCACATTTGCTGTAGAAACATTAGGACACAAACAGTAAAATCTGAGGTATTTTACAATTGTTCTTTCCACATTTTGCTTTTTTATACTCACGTCTGTAATGAACTGTCAAAAACTAAGAAATACAGGAGCAGTGAGAATTGTCTTTTTGGCATATGCAAACTCACAAATGGATATTAAAACCTGTATGTGTGTGTATGTCCTCTAAGTGGTATGTTTCCGCTGAGCTGAGGTCAGTCTCACAAAGTTTCCACACTTGAGGCAGCGTGAGTTGGAGTTGCCCTCTTTCCGAGGAATATGCCAGCAGTTGACACAGCGTACTCTGTACTTCTTGTACCTTAAAACATTTGAGAAAGAAAATACAGTTCCAATTACAAATCATTGTGTTTTGCATGTTCAGACATTGTGATAAATACAGTTTTGTCAAATCTTCAAATAATCTGCAGTGCTTCAAACTAAATATTTGAGATGTCATCATTTAGGGTGGCTGAAGTAGAATAACAGCCACTGATCTGATNGACCTGTATACTTGTCTGCAGGGTAAGATAGTGAAAATAAAAACAAGCCATTATAGATGTTTCACACAATCCCCCTCAGAGTCATTGTTCCGAGGATGCAGAAAGGATTGTAGTTGAGTGAATTCATGGAAGATCTTAAACATTTAAACTTTAAGTAAATAAAATATTTTTGTATCCAATGTTTTCACAAAGCCAAACCTCTTTTAAAAAAGGGAGGAATCTGTGCTGTTGCCCTAAACTCAAACAGGTACTGGTGAAACTTAAGTCAGTATGACACAAAATTGGACAGCAATGTCAAAGCAAGAGAAACTGAAACGGAGAGAGTAGGAGTTTGCAGATGTCTGACAGCAAAGTGTAATTGCCAGCACGCTAACATTGTCAGGCAAAACAGAATCCTAATCTGTCCATTTATCTGGATACACCAAAAAGCTTAAATTGCATAAAGTTTGCAAATTTTCCCTCCTAACATGAATTATGTTTATACTAGTTTGATCAAGTACTGCGGGGTGTACATGGGGTATTTAATTGATGTGCACTACTATTTGGCCTGTCATGCCATTTGAGTTGAGGCACAGAGGTGTAAATGAAAGTAAACAAAAAAATCCCCAAAACATTTCAAATCAGAAAAAGGTTTCTCTTAAAAAGAACCATGCAAAAGGATACATCATACACATAGGTATTTACTATAGGATTTTGTGTTACTGCCTCACACTCCACCAGCACAGAAACATTTTGTTTTAACTAAATATTACAAAAACACTAAGAATTTGAAACAGCCACAAAATTTTACTGGTGGAAATTTCTCATGTATTATAGTTCATAACTCCACTCTTTAAAGCAGTGCTGGAGAGTCAGGCATTTTGCTCCTGGGCTCTCTGTAGCTGTTGGATGCTAAAACAGCCATAATGAAATCAAATCTAAGTGTGAGCCCTGCACATTGGCAGTCATGTACATTCAGTTTATTTTCATCCTTAAAAAGCCAGCAAAAAGGTAAAGGTCATTAAAAATGTACAACGACATGGTAACAGAAACAGGTCTATTCTACCGGTGATGAACAAACACTAATATATAAATGCTCTAAAATATCCGATTTACATTTTGAAGTGTCTGAATGTGGTGTTTGTATGAAATCAATACATGTACAATGTAATTTGCATTGTTTATACAACAGTTTCGTGCCAAAGTCAGCAGAGTACTATTTAAAGAGCTTCAAACTTCCAAGACTTGGGAAGTTTGCAAAACTTAAAAAAAATATATTTTCATACGAGAGGAACTTCTTTGTAAACTGGTCTGAAATGGGACTGGGGTGGCTAAGTGAGGCTTCATCTGTGAGGCACGGATGATAAGGATGAGGTTATAAGTAACATTTCAGTATCTGATAAATAACAAAAGAGAGCAATGGACAGTGAAACAGTAATGTTGTACATGCCATGCCAGCTGTGATAGCACTAGAGTAAATGACTTAAGTATATGAACATGTTGTAATGCAGCATTTGCATAAGAATAATCCATCCAGTCATCCATTTTCTGTACTCGCCCAAGCCAATTCCAGGTCATGTGGGGGTTGGAGCCCATCTTAGTTGCACTCAGGTGAGAGGCAGGATGCACCCTGGATGGGTCACCAGTCAGTCACAGGGCCAACACATAGACAAACAAGCATACTAACACACAGCAATGTAACAACATTGTAATAACATGTATGTTTTTGGATTATCAGAGAAAGCTTGAGTACTGAGAGAATCCACACAAGCATGGGAAGAACATGGAAACTTCCCACAGAAAGCTACCAGTCAAGATTCAAACCAGGAATTGTGTCATGGCGGGGCAAAAAAACAAAACAAAAAAAAAACAGACAACTGCGCAGCTTCCTGCATAGTAAGAGTCTTTTACATAAACCATCTTCATATTAAACAGAAATGTTTACATTTCTTTTAGTTTTATTGTATGAATGATCAGAATAATTTCATTCTTGTAAATCCACAAGTCAAAAACTTAACTGAGAGCCAAGCACAGAAAAACAACAAAGAAAAGACTGAATCTGCTAATGCTTACTAATTCAATAGGAAAAAAGGCTAAGTCATTTATCTTGCAACCTGTTTCTTCTGTGAGCTTTCTCCTTTGGAAATAAAAAAATCCCACATAAAATTTTTAATCTTTGCCATAAAAAGTTGTAAAAAATGGCTTGTTTTTATTAAAATGTTCCTACAAATTATTCCAGATTAGCCTCAGAATTGCATCAAAATCAGAATCAGACTGTGTGGAAACACAGATGAGCACTACCTTATCCCACAAGCATTGCAGAGTGGAGTCCCATCCTCTGCATCTCTCCACATGGGGGTCTTTCTGGTGCAGCACGATGCGCAGACTTTGCCCTCTTAAAAACAAACAAACAAACAAAAACAAACAAACTAGTGATGCAATGAAATGTTTTCTGGATATTAATGATCATCATACAATTTTGATATAATAAACTTAATGTGAAAGAAAAAGTGTATTTTAGTTTTAAAATCCTTTAAACTACAAATCTTTATGTACTGTTGTATATCAATATTATTTTGGTGTTCATAACATCCGTTTCATTTAATGCAAATTACCAACATGAGAAACCCTAACCCGGAACAGCCTTCAAACTACTCAGTTTATGCCTTGATGAACATAAAGTGCCCCAGTCACTAACCTGGCATTATTCTTGGTGAATACAACCCAAAAGACCAAAAGGGGAACCCTGCAAACATTCCGAGACACTAAGAGGTACTCCTAGAGACCATGTTCTGGCATCCAATGCAGTCAGGTAGCTTTACTGTTGAGGCTGATTAGTGTTTAACTGGGTAGGGGTCTTTTTGGTCCCTGATTGTTAAACATTTATGTCTTCTATGGGCCAAGGGAGAAGTAATGCGCGCGCACACACGTCTCATCCTCACTGACCGATAACGTGTTTTGATGTGGTGGCGACCTCTAGTTGTCAACAGAATCATTTCACAGTCCTTGACATTAAGGACTGGCAATTAATACTTGCAAGAAAGTTTAGCCATTTCTGCTTTTCTTTTGTGGATTCCTTCCCTCTGCAATTCAGATAAAAGAGAAAAATGTCATTATAAAAAGTGTAGTTACTCAGGTGTTACTTACTCAAGACATTAGTTGTAAGGTCACTCTCTTCATCTGAGCTGCTAATTTTCAGGGATTTCTGCAACATCTGTGTCCTCAGTCTTGGCTTTCTCACACTCTTGCAGAGCTCTTTGCTGTGATTGATAAACATAGTGCAGTTACTAATGTGTGTACATATGAATCAAATTTACATCACTATTTTATATATTCCCATGCAAATGAACAGTAAAGCAGTACTTTCACCTGTACTTTGAAGTAATTAGGAGCCGACACTGCTCTTTGGTGTCATCCAACTCTGTGTCCATCCTGAAAGTCACTCCCTGGAAGTCGGGGTCTTGAATATCAGCACTGCGAGAGGGGTGAGGCTGTTTTCTTGGAGTCTTAGTTCTCCACTGGCGTGTAGAAGGTACATCAGGTTCCT
Organism: Atherina boyeri; assembly: GCA_029874935.1. NCBI lineage: Eukaryota > Metazoa > Chordata > Actinopteri > Atheriniformes > Atherinidae > Atherina > Atherina boyeri. The sequence goes on along the minus strand of JAPMNP010723143.1, from coordinate 6,192 downwards.
CCTTTTTTATTGTACAGAGTTCTGGTTCTGATATTGCAGACAACAGATCGCAGATCGAGGATTTCAGCTGGGCAGCTGGAGGAGATTTTTCTTCCACAGGAGCATGAGAAGATCCTGCTTTAGATGTTATGGATTTGTTATTCTCCAAGCGTGAGGGAGAACTTTCTGCATAATTAAATAATAGAGATGCTGATCGTGGAGACAGCAGAATAGTGCTTGGAGGTGATTGCTGGGTGTAACATGGGGGCAGTGAAGACAAGCTAATGTTTGCATTGTGGTCAAGTGTTAGTGCTGGCTTTGTTGCATCTTTGCACGCTTTGTCATTTGAATTAAAAGGCAGCTGGGTTTTTAGACATGCATTGAGATTGTGTGTTTGGTGCAGATCATTTTCAGGGAGGGGTACATTGAGAACATCCTGGTCCCATTTCAATTGTCTAACACTAAATTTGACCTCATCTCTATGTGGAGGCCGCAGAGATGTTTTTTTGTCTTCCTGAATCTCTTCTCTAACAGAGTCTGTTTTCTCAAAAGTCTGCGGTTGCACCCTACCACCACCTTCAGGAACTTTCAAACAGCCTTTCTGTTTATAACCATCTCGTGCACAGCTCCCTTGCACATCATCCACAGGACTGACAGAGGCTGTGATTTCTTGCTTTTCACAAAGATGAAGAGATGGCCTTAAAGTGTATTCAACATTGTCCCTTTTAACTCCCTCCTCTGCCACATCTGGTGCTGCAGATGCCAGTGTAGCTGTTGAGTGGCCCAATTCCTCAGCATCTCTTTGATGAAGGAGCCTTTCGCAGTGCAAGTTGATCAGGCTCAGCACTTTCCAGGGGCTGTTAGATTCACAATGCTGCTCATTCAAGGTTCTGGCCTTGTCATCACGATTGTTGTCCCTCACATTTTTCAAGTGGTTGTATGACATCGCACAGGACAAATTGTGCTGGCAAGAGCTATACGAGGCTTGAAATGAATGTTCATCTCCCTCTGCTTGTTTTGTTATGAAATTATTGTTCGTTGAAGCCTCATTAAGCAATTTAGAGGGTGTATTTGTGTTACTTGTAGGTGACGCTAGCTTAGAAGCTTCCTGGAAAAGGAAGAATAGTGCTGAATGGGAATCATTGTGTTCTACTTTGCTCTGGTTTTCCTGGTTGAAAGCAGAAACTGCCTTTGGTCCAGTGCTCATGCTCAAGTAATTTCTGCATCACAAAAGGAAAAACAATATATGTTTTTCTTAAATACAGGGAGGCAAACAAAGACAAAAAGGTTAAATAATATAAAAATGAGCCAAATGGAGGTACTTGTGTAAACAAATACAACAGGGACAGCTAATAACCTAGGCTTGAGTGTGTGTTTGTTAACCATCTGTAGACAACTCTACCAACATTACACAATTTAATAAAAACGAGTTAAATCGGGAAAATGTTATTCTAGTCTTCGTGATTCAGTGGGAAGAGTCTAATAGAATTTTTCTCCCTTTTTTCTTTTTAGAAAAAAAAGAGAGAAAAAGCCAAAACAAGCTGTAGTTTAAAAATGACTGACATGAAGAAACTCACCGTTCGAAAAAGAATAACTTAATTTATATGAGAATGTAGCTAGTTTAACTCACCGTAAGAAATGTAACAAACTGTTCGAACCTTCGGCTTACTTTAAAAGCCTTTTTTTTTTTTTTTAAATCGAACGTTAAACTTTTTAAGTTCAAGAACTTTGACGTTTTTCGCGGTTGATTCGAAGTGTCGCGAGCGCAGCGGCAGGTCACACTGGCACAATATTCACTGGTTTTATGTAGTCGTATTAAAAAAGTGACTATGAAACGTGCAACGTACTTTTTCCTTCGTTATATTTACATGAGAATATCTTGAATCAACCAATGACTGTTTTAACCGAAGGTGGTGAGCTTGATTGTAAAAACAATGAGGGTTTCTTTCTTTTTTTTAAAAAAAGGAAGAAAAAAGAAAAGCAAACTCTACAACCATACCGATTTGTTATTTTTGTCTGTAATCTTCAAAATGCATAATCTGACCCGTGATCAAACAACACTCACCTACAAATCCGGCCTTCATCGATCGGTTTATGAGTTTGATTTGTAATTTCCTCTTTGGCTAACCCTCTCATTAGGACCTGAAAATCGTTCAAAATGTCTAACTAAAAAATGCAACAGGCCATCGCCGTGTTGCTAATAGTATCAATGATGCTCACTGTTGAATTTTCAAAATCAATAAATTACAAGACAAAAAAGTCGACAAAAGGGAACTCAGTCTGATGGAGCTGGTTGCTATGAGAGGATCTACGCAGGTGTTTTGCGTTTGCTAGATTACACCTGCCAGGATATAAAAAGTTTGCAAACACAAAATTTCAGCTTCTCTTGGAACCTGCTGTGCAAACCCTGCCTACACCACTGAGGGGTAATGTTTAAGAAGGAAAGAAAAAAATAAGTTGCTTCTCATGCAAGAAACCAGCAGCTTATCTTTAATGCTGCAGATTAATAAATGTTTTTAAAAAAAGACTTTTTAAAAGCAAACTTTATTGCACAATTCAAAATATTTGCAATTAAGATACAGTTCACTTATATTTGTGCGTGAAAATAGACAAGTACGGCAGACTTATTAAGAGTAAATTATGTAAACTCATTGTGTAGTAACATGAAGCTCACCAGGTTCCTGATCTGGCTCTAGGCGCACCTGAACCAGATCACCTAATCAAGCCTTAATTACCATCACCAGAGAGGAACTGCATTAAAATCAAATTTCCAGCTTAATGAAAAATTATCTGAATATTTTGAAATGTTTTATAGTGGATATAAATCAAGTTTAAACTCTTTTTTTCTTAATTCCCCCACCTTTTCTTGTAAAGAGCCCACTTTTAAACTTTAAATATACCTGGTATTGTAATGGCTCATCTGTTACATTTGAGAGCCACACAGAATGAAAAGTGAAGTGTATGACTTATGGCTATTTTCATCAAATACAGCAACATCTATAAATGAACATGGTAGGTTTGAAAAGAAAAAGTCAAGCATAAAACTTCTGACACTTGGTTGATTATGGACTGGTCAAAATGATTAACATCTTGTGATAATTGTGCGTATGAGCTGTAACAAGGAATGTTCCATTAACTGGCAGAGGGATCAACCCTGCTCTGTGGTGTATCTTAGCTTTCTGGTATTTGAATAAAGAACACTCTGAGATTGATTGGTGTAATAAAGGCGGCCTGAGAACATTCCATTAAAATAAATATATTACTTAAGCAATCACAGTTTCTTTTGCATGTAACCATTAATATCACCTCCAGTGAGACTTGTGTAGTGTCCTACTCTGCCTAACCTTGTTTGCAGGCCTGTCGGTACATTGGTTAAACTGTGGAATCTGTTGGTTAACATGACATGTGGGGAGTTGCTATGGACGACACTATCCCAGCGTTGCATCTCTTCAGTCACTTCATCACCCAACCAGCACACATGGTGTCTGGTTCACAGCAACACCCTCGTTTGTTTCTCTACTCATTATCATCTGGTCCTTAACTCAGTGAGGTTTAGGAACATGACCATCCACGTAGAAGTTCCTGGTGACTTTGGGCAGGGTGAGCTCTATGCCCTCAAGCTCTGGGGTGAGAATGATCTGACATCCCAGCCGGGAGTTCTCCTGGAGCATAGGCGCCATATCAAGCATGTCATCCTCCCTAAGAACAAAAGATGTCAGCTTGTACTGTGATTTTGCTTTCTCTGCAAGATTACTATAAGACTAAATGGCATCAGTCAGCAGACATACCTCTCATCAGGTTCTGGTAGTTTGTCACAATGATCCCCACTCACATAGACATGACAAGTTGAGCAAGCCAGCGATGCCTCACAGGCTCCTGAATACAACAGACACACAAATGTCACGCAATATCTTTGACAGCATGCTTTGGTTAAATTGCATCATCCCACACCTTCCAGTTCAATTCCATGTTTGTGAGCCAGATACAGGACGTTATCTCCCACTTTGGCCTTAACTGGGATCCTCTGGCCAGACCGATCTACATACACCACATTGACCCTACAAAAAAAGAAGAAAAGAAAACCAAAAATTAAGTTGAACCAGATTGCTAAAAAAAAAACAAAAAACTTTTACATACTTGTCAAACTAAGTTGAACTGGTTTGGGTAGTTGTTTGAAATTTTCTAATTCAACCCTTTTATTATGAATTTCACATCAGTTTTAATGAGCATGCTTCTTCTGTAAAAGTGGAAAAAGCTGGTCTGTTGTGAATTAAATGTTCACTACATCTAAAATTATTTGCATCAGATGTTTCTTCTGTTATCCACATTGATTTTTGCTTTAAAAATAAAGAAGAGGAAATCAGCTTTGTCAAGCTTTATTTGCATGAAGTTGAAGCTCTCTGAAATCTCACCTTCCACAAACGTTCTTTAAGCCAAAGCTTCAAACTGAGCATACAATCAATGAAACTATAACCAGTATCTCTGGTCATTGACACACAAAAAAAGAAAATCCACATTTATATCAGAAGTACCTTCAATTAAAAAAAGAAAAAAAAAAGGAAAGCTAGTTCTGGGACATGATTCATGTTTAATGAAGTGCATGGAAAATCTATACCAGGGATACTCAATTCAGTCCACTGTCGTGCAGGTTTTCAATGTTTCCCTGCTCCAACACACCTCAGTCAAATTAATGAGCCAATGTGCAGAACTTCATAGGCTGTTGGATACATTCAATTGGAGTAAGGTGTGTTGGAACAGGGACAAATTGAAAGCCTGCAGGACTGAGGACCTTGTAGGACTTAACTGAGTAGCCCTGATCTATATCCTTTATCTAATAAACAGATTAATAAATCCTAAATGTTTCATAAATCTAATAATGTGGACTGGGTAAAATGCCTGGATGACAAACGTGACGGTTGGGTCTTTATCATTTGTGCTACTTCTGTATTTGTATGAGCTGAGTAAAACAGAATGCTTATCTGTGTCTGAATGCAGAGTGCTCCACAGTTTGGGTTCTCTGTAGTTATGACTCTAAGTGACCTTATACAAAAATATGCTATTTAACTCAATATTTAATTGAGCAGGTTCGATTAAATACATGTAGGTGGTACCGACTAATTCCTCATCAAAAGCCCTGTAAGACTTACACATCATCTGGTTCTTCTGCGTTGGAGCTCCCCTCCTCACCATTAGTAAGACCTTTGAAAAGAGAATAAAAAAGCAGGAACATCAACCTAAAAAGGTATCCTCCTCGCTAAATCCGCATTAATGGTAAATCAACTAGTTGCATACAAGCTTCAGAAGTTTCACAACAAACCCATTTGGGAACGCTGCGATTAAGTTACACAAGTGTTATTGAGCGGACTTCCGACTGGAAGTCATCACTGCAAGACAAACTTTCCATGTATAGTCAATAACTTAGACTCTAACGATAAAAAAAAAAGTTGTACCTCTTATTGGGGCAGATCGTAAACAAACTATCTAAAAGGATAAATTGCCCCCAAGTGAGGCTAAAAGTGCTAGCAAGAGGCAACACTCACCTATACTTGTCTGTAAATGCCTATTTATCGTCCGGAAACTCTCTAAGGAGCCCCTTCTTTGTAAGCTTGATCTACTACTTAAACAGCTCTTTAACTGGTACAGGGGACACGCACTACAGTCCGGGATAACTCGAGAAAGCTTGAAAGTCAGCCCCACGCTCGACCGGGCAGCAGCGGACGCCGCCATGACTCTGTTTTGGTCACGTGTCTGACAGCAGCCAATAAGAGAAGGTCGAGAACAAGGTGACGTTTCTGTTCTTATGCACTTCTCTGACAGCAGAGAGCGCTGCTGCTTCGCCTTCAACAGGATAAACTAAATTTTAATTTAAAAAATATATATATATAGCCTATGTACATTTTGACCTCTATTGGACATGTATTTCATGGTACAATTTGCATCTTTGATATATAAACAGTTTTTGTACGACAAATAATTGTCTTAGTGGAAATCAGAGGGGTAATATTACCAGTTGCTTTCTGTTTAATCTGTTATCACTTTATTCTTCCATCAAAGTGTAAATGCAGAATAAATCTTGTCAATACATATTTATAATGATCACTTTTGCAAGTAGTACTTAAAAAGTAAATTAATTTGCTTTTAATGGATTGTGTGCAGTTGCAAATCCATTGTGTAACGTGAAATACAATATGAAAAGCAGTCAGCTACATATGT
>JAPMNP010723139.1:0-15677 GCA_029874935.1 Atherina boyeri | reverse complement strand
AGCAATTTGATAACAACTGATTTAAGGCAACTTACTATTTTTGATTTAATGCAATGTTTGCATTTACAGTGTATGTGTCTTTCATGGATATATCATGTATTATATTTTTGGGATAAGACCCCCAGGCCTGTGCCCTTAGGTCGAACCAACACACAACTAGTGTCACATCATCCCCGTTCTAAAAGTGTAGGCCCATGTGTTTGTTTCTAAAGGGTGTTTACTTTCTTATAATTAGGCATCGATAAAAATCAAGGTGCAATTAAGAGTCAGCGTGAATTTGGGGAAATGTTTCAGATTAACTGTAATATGAAATGCTGTCCTGTGGGTCATAAGTACTTACCCTCCCACCAGTAGTTCTCAGCAACGCATTTATACGTTTCCTCCAGGGAGAGGTGGCGCTGGTCTGGTCGCCGCTTGTGGAAGGTAGAGATGGCTTCATGTCTTCGGCCTTCGCTCAAAACCTCCCTGTAGTTGATGTAGCCCTTCTCCAGCTTCTTGCGGTACAGCAGCCCATCTATCATCTCAAAGTTAGTTGACCACCGTGCGGGAGATCCCCGCCCCGTGGAGCTCCCGACAGAGTCAGTCTCCCCAGGTCGCTCTCGGTTTCCATCTGACCAGGATTTGGACGGACAAAACATCTCTGCGCTCGAGTAACGAGCGTTGATGCGAGTGCAGTCGCCGGCCATTTTAACGGATTCTTATATTGTGTTATTAAGATGCAACTTAGTCCAGCCTGAGCTAGTTTTTCTGTTTAAGTTTTTTTCTGCTCAGCTGTTAGTCCCCGGCGTTTAGTCAAACTTTACCCACCGACCCGAAACAAAGTCCACGTGGATGTTGTGACAGCAGGTCAGACCACCGACCCAAATACACTCACTGACACCCTATCAACCCGACTAAATCAACAGTGACAAACTACAGATTCCACAGGGGGAGATTAACAGTAACGTCTATGACTGCGGCTTACAAAAGCATGTTTTATCTTCACTAATGAATGAAGTCATATGGGAAAATCAGCAGCCTTTTGCTGGATGGTCCTGCCTTGTATCCTAGCTGTCAATGGGAGCATCACTTCTCACTATCCCAACAATTGTGGGTAAACATCCTGACAAATCAGTAGTTACACTCACTATTAGAAATATATTTGACATATTCCTTCAAAATACCCTTGACCAATTTTCCGGTTTCTAACGTTGGGCAACATCAACAGAAATGTTTGACTGTCCACCCAAGTATAGATAATAAATGCAGCCAGCAGAGTATTGCGCCAAGTGATGTAAAGTCACCACAACGATCACGAAAACAGGCTTCACAGCCAACCTCTCACCGACAGTCAGTCTTCCATGTATTTCAAGGGTCGGGAGTGGCCTCCGGAGCTGGATGACGGCAGACAGCCTCACCTCTGGCATTAACTTGTAGTTTCTTTTCGCCAACTCGAGTCGGAAGCAACATGATGACGCAGCTATCAGCTAAGCATCGCCACTTGAACGACCTAAAAGCGAGGTTGTCCCCGCGAACGTCTGTAATATCCCAAATAACCGCCAGTTGCCATTAGAAGCGAGCCAACATGTTCCGATTAGACACCCGACATAGTTCACCCCTCTCTCGTTGTCGCTAAGACAGTATGGTGGGCAAATAATCCAATTTTTCTAACTCGTAACCTTCTGTTTGTTGCTAATCAGCAGACTAACCGAGCCAACTGCTCCCCGCCTTCACACAAAGACCATTAGCAGAAGCTTTAAAGATCTTCAGCTATAAGCATTTTGATTGGCTGATACAGCTGCCACTCAAGTTAGTTCCCCTTAAGTTAACAGCAAGGTAGGTTGTTCGGTCACGATGTGAGTGCAGTATATACACTATAAACATATACAGTCTATGGAGTACACTAGTAGCCTACTTGCTTCACAGCGGCACAGCCAATTTACATATCGCACACCCAAATCTGATCAAATAATTGAACGCTGACAAAATTATTTGATGGTTGTCCATGATTTATCATGATTTATGATTTTCTTCTGGGATAAATACAACGTTGAGCAGTTTACAAACCTTTAAATAGTGTATTCTGTTAAAAACTATCCAGACTCATTTTTCATGAAAAGACTATAAATAAAACAATTAATTTTAGCCGCAAATTCTCATATAACACATAATCTTTGAAATTGTTTTGTCACACAAGTTATTGTTTTATCATTAGGCTACTGTAGGCTATCTTAAATATCACTACAAAGACAACAAGACAACATTAAATTGTTCAAAGTTCTCCATGATTATGAAAACAGCGGTTGAAAGAAAAAGATTAAAAATATAAAATTATGTTTGAAAACCTTTTCAAAGTAGCCTACTTCATTATCACAAAACATAGCTACTTTCAATGGAACGGCTGAACAGAACTGAAAATGTTCCTTTGCAATCACCGGTAGCCTAATGTCCATGACTGTTTTTCTGTTTTGCACACTTCACTTTTCTTCTGATTTTCTGCAGCCTAAGAATTTTCAATTTTCCTCAGCCAGTTTACAACAATTCAATCACAAACACTGGCTCCTGTTTTTGCCCATTTGCTTTCCATATCTTCACAGTTGATTACTGCCTTGAAGGCACATTTGTTTCAGTTTGCTATCCTGAGGGTTTGATTTATTTGGTCCATCTGAATGCGTCTTCCAACTTTCCCATTTTCACTGGAAACAATGAACATATTTTGCCACACATTGAGCAGGATTCCCTTCATGAAGGAATTTTATAAATCCTTGTGAACATTAAAAAGAAAATTGCTCAATGAACCCCCTCCGATATTGGTGTTTCTATATTTTATGCCAGGGGTTGTATTTTATTATTTTTATTAAACCTTTATTTACCCAGGAAAGTCCCATTGAGATTAAAAACCTCTTTTTCAAGGGAGTCCTGACCAAGAGGCAGCAAGGCAGTTACAGATTTCATTACAGTTTCAGACACATTATGAAAAACAGTTACAATTTAAAAAGGTCGATTATAATATAATATAGGTATAATAAAGTTTAAAATTTAACTTGTCACCACAGCAAATATTCAAAGCAATAAAAATATGGTTGTAATGGTATTCCTTTCATGTACTTAGAATCACTGTTCAGTAACTCAACATATGTGGTTACTGTACAACTGAAGGCTGATAAAATGACTATGTAATTTACACAAAAGGTTGTTCCAGTTACATCAAAACAAAATAAATAAATAAAAAAACAAATATTTAAAAATATTTAATCAAGGTATATTTAATCCTTGTTGAAGGAGTCTTCACAAATAAAGGTGTTACATCCAAGGTAAAATAGGTTTCACAATCATTGATTTAAGACAAACATCAAATTGCGATCAACGGATGTAATTGTCCTGTGTGGAAAATGTTTGGATTCCCTTGGCCTGAGGTGCTAGTACAGCAGAAAAAAATAGTAGAATTAATCTAATTCCAAACAACATCTTGCTGGGAAATTCCTAGCATCTCTCCCCAGGATGAAACATCCATGATCAGTGGAGCCAGATGAAGACCTTGCAACTGACCCAACATGCACAGAAGGACATGCAGCAGGCAGAGATGCCAAGCAGGTAGAACACCATCTGTACATCACAAAAATGACATTTCTTTTATGAAAATATGGAGTCAAGGAGTAGATAAAGTGTAAATAATTAATATCAAATACATTTTCTGCTAGACTGATGATAGTCTTCATTTTAATACGGATCAGTATTTGTGAAGTGATGCTCCGATCTTGAGGAGACAGCTGAGAAGCAGAGAATTAACCTGCAGAGCATACTCAAATCGAAGGAGAACTAACTTCCTCAAAAATGGCCTGAAGCAAAGGCCTAATAGTGTTTTTGCATAAAGTTTCGTCATTCTTATTATGGTGCTGAATTTGAATGTCATTAGTGAGTTTACATTCCATTCAGGCTTAATCAGCCCATCTTATTACCCCAATATAAAAGGTAATAGACTGGAAACTACTGTAAAACAGTTTTCCTTCTGTCACATGCTGTAATCCAGTAATGTACTGTTAGAGGAAATAACACCATATGTAATTTAAACAACATAATTCCAGTGAGTGTTCTATTATGATAACATACATGAATATAATTTCATATTCAATGTATGAATTATGTAAACATATCAAAAATCAACTTTTACATTCTATGATGAAAATGTTGGGTTCTTGAAGATTTCTTTATGATTATATAGACCAGCTTGAAATTTTCTTCTCATATATAGATTTTTACATCCCATACACACAAGTTTTAGGTAACCACGTTTCTGAAGATTTTATGAAGCACTTTTTCTATAAAACCGATTATGTCTGCCATTCCCTTATGCTAACTTTAATGGATCTTTAAAGTGACATCAGCCTTTCTGGATCAGTATCAGTAGTAAACACCCAAGATTTTCCAAATCTTTTTGTAAACTACAAAAATCCAAAATCTCGCTGGATTGGTCCAAGAATTTCACTTTTCTGAAGTGACTAGTTTGTTTTCCTATGATTTAGATCATTGTCATGCTGAAATATAAGTTAAAAGGAAAACTTCTCTTTATCCTGGAAAGGTTTTCAATTATGATTGCTATTTTATCCATCTTATTGTCTATTCTAACCGCTACTTTGGGGGCTTTTGGAGAAATCCAGTTAAGTGGTGTATTTTCCTTTGCACAATATATCACTGACCAATTTTGTGCAGTGTTCATTACGTATTAGCATGTTGGGAAGACATGGGAGAAGAGATGCTGGATCTGGTTGAAGCTTCGTCTGCAGTCCACTCAAGACTACCTAAGTCCTTTAAAGGAAGAATGACTTTTGCCAGACTGCTGTATTGATGCTTATGCTTCTGTAAAGTTCTCCTTTTTCTACAAAAGATGACTGGATCTTTGTGGCTATTGACTTGTGCGTTACCGGTCCAATTCAAGGTCAGTTGTCTCAGATTTCCTAGTTTGGTTTGGCAGACCGATGAAAGAAATCTGTTTTTCCCCTTTCAGAGTAACTGAGGCCATTTTTTGCCACATTAAATGCTGCAAATATTGGGTTGAATCTTTTCTAAAATCAAAATTACAATCCACCCACTGCTCATACATCGACAGGATAAACGGGTACATACCTTCTTGTGTCCAGTAAAATCTGTTAACTGAAAAAGCAAAAATAAAAACAACTAAAAAGCTCAGTTGTGTTGTTACAAAGGGTCTGGATACTTCTGTAAATTCCAGAAAAAGAAATATACTGTAAACTATTGTATTTTCTCGATAAATCGTTGCTAAACTAACCAATTTACATATCTAGACTGATGAGAAAACTTTCAAAATTCATAGTAGTTTCCAAACATTTTAAATTACTATCAGCTGCTCGTTATGAAGACACCACGTGCCAAACTGTTTAAACTCAACATGTTTTTATTACAAAGTGAAAAAAACAATTTCAATCCTTGACAGATTTAGTTGTTTTCCTCAGACTGTTAGTTTCATCTTCAATTATGATGCAGGTCATAGAGTCAAAGCAAACACAAATCACAAACCCTTGAAGTGCCTTTTTTTTTTTGTTTTTGTCTTCAAGATCCCAGTTCAGATGTATCTCTATGTTCTTGACAAATTTATTTTACAGGACATCATAGTGGCTTTTCAATGGCACAATGATCAGATATAATAAAGGGATATCATTATCTCTAAAATGCAAGTTACAAAACATGACAGTAAAAAAAATGACAACTTATGAACACTGACTTCAATGTACATTGTAACTGAGTACATGTGAAGTGTGCTATGGCACTTCATTAGATCACACCCAGACAACATCAACACTGATGTAAATCTTTTGTACACTGTCACATCCATGTAGAGCATTAGCAGTTTTCCACTGAAGCTCCCTTAGCTACTACTACACCGTTGCCAGTAAACCCTAATCCTGGCTGACACTGGTCTTTGCTGGGGCGTCACTGGTCTTGGGCCGTTTGGACTCTGGAGGCTTGCACATTGGATCAGTAGGAGGAGAGGGCCGCTCTGATGGAACACAAAAGGAAGGAATCAGTGACTAAAGGTTACACTTCATAGACCGTTTATGTGCAGGCTTCAGCTGAGAGGCAAGTATGCCGATATGTGGTGTGACACTGATGGCCAACATGTTTGCAGCATTAAGCTGAGTCAAAAACTGGCTAAAGGATTGGGTTCTAATGTAGGAGGAATCAGTATTGGGATCCAGTCACATGGATCCAAACTCGATGTAAAAACTTAGTTTGTTAGTGTCCAAAGTCTTTGTTACCTGTTTAGATTTATCAAGTCCTCGCTACCCACTAACTCACTTTTCAGAGCTGCGACAACATTTTGGCTCCTTTTACCTCGTGTAAAATTAAAAAGGTAATACTGACTGAAAACATTTTACAGTTGAGGATACAGATTTTGAAATAGTGATAATCTAAAAAAGAAAAATATCAGGACAGAAAAAGTTGCAAAGAATAGAAAACCAATTTTGAGCATGAAGTCATCGTAGAAGATGGGAAAATATGACCGAGTTTTCAACCACTGATAATCTCGCTTGTTGTAAAAAGTAGTGTCAGCCAAGTCACTAACCATGTTTGGCTTTCTCTGTGGAGGAAGGAGCGCTGAAAAGTGAACCAACAGCTGGAGATCTGGATGCAATGGGAGTCAGAGATACTCTCCTGTAAACAAATAGAAAAAGCACAATGAGATTCAAACTCCAGATCAAAAACCACAAGCTGAGAAGAAAACTAATGTAAACAAAGTACATTACTTTTTCATCTAGCTATTACCCAATAGTTTAAACAAGGGGAACATTACGAGTTACCAAAAAAAAAAAAGAAGAAAAAAAAAGAAAGAAAAGAAAAGACATGTAGAAAAGCATTTGAAGCCATTGTGTGTGGGCAGTCTGTCACAGTGATTATTATTTTATAGCCAGTGGGGGGTCCAACGAATCCCTCATACCAGACAGGGCTTTGTTTATCCAGCCAGATCTGAGCACATGTAAACTGACCAAAAAACAAGAAAAAAGGGTTGTGCTTGTCCTCACCATGCATTTTTAAAAACAATATTCAAAAGTATGTTAAAAAAAAAAGAAGAAGAAAAAAGGGGGGGATATTTCACATTTTTAAGATCACATTGTTTTGTGTAACTCTTTGCTATTAGCATTTTGGAGATTATAAGCTTAGCTTCCTAAATCATAAGGGAGGGGAGCACAGTGGATGCGGTTTGTTCTGTCTGTGTGACTCCAGTCCAAAAACATCAAAACAGTTCAAGTATAATCATGAATGATAAAACAGTCAGGTTTCACTTTTCACAATACCTCTGCATCTGAAGAAAACTTCATACAAATGACAAAATCTACAGTTTTTTTTTTTACTTGTCTTGACCTGATTTCAATAAACTGGCCTCTTGTCAAATTATCATTCAGCATATTTGTTTTGTTTTTTTTTTTAAAAAAGGAAGGGGAACAGCGTCCCTTTGGGGGGTCAGAAAACTTTATTTACGGTTTTGGATCTCATCTGAAAATCCTTTTGTTCCCAGAAGGATTTCACCAAAGCTTCCTCGTCTCCGTTTTTCCTTCTTTAACAATTCCCTTTAAGCTTTTTCATTTGTCCAACTTAAGATCTTATTAACAGCTTTTCATTGCCTTTTTTGGTAACTGTAGCACTTCATATGCTTTTTGGAAGAGCTTTAGAAACTGATATTTCTTTATAATACATCCAAAAAATGTCTCTAAAGACAGATGTGTATTCTTTCTTATGTGCTTGAGTGGTTTGTTATAAATTAGTCTTTTTTTTTTTTCCACTACAAGTTATGTCATTATTTAAGCAATACAGTAATATTTTCTCTGTTCCTACTCTAACAAGTGAAGATTTATACCAGAGCAAATTGTGTTTTGGACAAGAAAAACAAAAACAAAAAAAATAAAACAGAGGCACCGATACACACTTGTACTCATGCCAAGCATAAATACAACGCACTGCATCATTCTCTGGTACTTGGCAGTTCTTTCTATATTTACCTTGGGGTGGGTCCCTTTGGGGTGGTGGACTTAGGGGTATTCGCATTGCTGAGGACTTTTGGTGTAGAGGGAGTGAGGGGTGCAATACGTGGCTGCTTTGTAGAGGGGTTGGTGGGGGTGAGGGGAGCGAGTTGTGGTTGAGGAGTAGAAGATGCACTTGTGCTCCCAGATACTGAGGTCTGGGGTTCTAAAGGAGCAGAGGCTTTGGAGGGAGTGGGTTTCCCCCAGCCCTCCAGGGTATTGAGGGTAATCCTACGGGGCTGTGGTTTGGATTTGACTTTAGGGGTGCCCTTCTTTTCTTCTAGAGGGGGTGGAGAGGGGGCATCTTTGCCAAGGCTGGTTTGGGATGTGGGATTTGGAGCTAAACTTGAAGGCTGGGATGCAGGAGGAGAGTTCCTGGCCACTGATGCTTTCTTGCCCTTTTTTTCTACACCGCTGTTTGGGACAAAAACCTCCAAGGTGGGTGGCTCCTTCAGTGGAGTGCCCAGCTCACCAGGAGAGAAGGACAGGAAAGAGCAGTAGCCGTCTGTGGAGGACACGGCAAGGAAGGAACCATCACCAGACCTAAACAGGATATCACAGAAAAAGGTCATTAAAATAGCAAGACAGGAAGGAGATTTAGAAAGTGTATTCTGAAAAATCTATAGGTTTGGATTTCAATCAATACTCAATACATAAATAAGCCATCAGAAATCATCTTTCTTCATAACATGTTTACATTTTCTTAACCTGGACCTATTTTTGCATCAATACTGTAAATGGCAACTAATGCAAGAAACACAAAAGGCTGACTTCAGTATTTTCAGCCCCTTCTTACATTTATGTTTGTTTGTCAGACATAGACTATAGATTCAATGGCCCTCATTTATCAAACTTGCGCAGAAAAGGGTGTATATTTTAGGTGTATATTCCAAATACGCTAGATCCAGTGTGGGATTTATGAACGTGTGAGATCCGCACAGATCCGTGTGTAAGCACGTACAGGTGTTGATAAATGCCGCGGCTGAAAATGATTGTATTTATGAAAGGCACGCCTTTAAATATTCAGCAACCATTTCTTCCATGCCTTGTTTTTGCAACATGGCTGGACGAAACACAACCAAGATTGTAAAGAAGAGCTTCACGGATCAATAAATACAAGTTATAAGGGGGGAAAATGGAATAAAAACAAACTTTTATCGTTTGGAAGCCTCAAAAGTGGCATCAAGGGGGCTCAATAAAATAAAATCCGGAAAAGATGACCACATCTGTAAACAGCGTGTGACAGGCACTCCTGAAGAGAAGTTGATATATATTTGTTTAAAAAGAAATATAGGCTATATTATATCAAACAGTTTCCAGGCTACAGGATTATTGGGCCAATAGTTAGAATGTGCATTTTTGTTTACAGGTTAAACAAATGGAGCGATTTGAAATTAACAAAAAGGCATGTAGCAGCCCTTTAAAAAAAAAAAAAAAAAAAAGTACACAACAGACCAGTGGAGGACCGAGCATGCCAGGATCATATGGCACACTTTCGCCGGTGGAGTATAAGACCTTAACCCCTGCATCATGTCCCAGGCAGAGCATTTGCCAAACAGACAGAGAATTTTATGCACGTTTTTTGCTTGTTGTTGAAATGGTTGTAAATTTACACCACCTCCCGACTCGGTGTATATTTTGTGCGCACCATACGCTCACTTCCAGATGGATAAATGCCGAAAAGTGTACATTTTTTCCGTACGCCTCATTTACACCCGGATTTGGTTGTACGTAAGTTTGATAAATGAAGGCCATTGTACCTTATCTAGCCTCCTGAACACCGGGACAGAAGTGTCCTGCTTCTGATAATTTCAATTACAATCAAAATTGTTATGATTCAAGCCAAACAGAGAAAGGATTTGTTCTTTTTTTTACCATGTGAGATCGCTGAGTGTGTGGTAGTGGATGTTGGATACAAGGCCAAATGGAAAGCTCTGCTGAGTATCATACAAGTACACAGAGTCTTCGGAGGCCACTGCAAACACCATTCGGTATGGCAACTGGAATAAATTGGGAAGAGCCTGGGTGGAGCCATCTGCAAGAGAGAAGTGGAGCAAAATAAAGAAAAATAAATTAATTAATCTAACATCTATAAATTTATCAGACAGGACAGCCTTTGTAATCAGTCTTGCTTGCCCTTGCCTTCTCCTTTTTTGGTCCTGAGTTCAAAGTAGACAGGGCAGCAGCGCACAGCCAGTGTAGCTTTAGTTGGACATGGCAAGTGGGCAATGGGCCTGACAGACACAAGCATAAATGTGTACATCAAATATGAGCATTTGCAAGAATCTCAAAATCTTTTTTAAATAAAACAAAAGGTCACAAACTTTACCTCTTCAAACTTTTCCTGGAAAATATGTAGGTGGTATTTATGATATTTTCTCCAATCTCCACACATCCAGCTGTGTTAACAAGAGGTGAAAACAAAAAGGGAGAAGACAGTTTAGATGCATCATTTTACTAGGATACAACACCAATAAAATTTCACCAGATAAAATCCTGTGAAGGGAGGACCTGGAGCGAGCAGGAAGGACCCATCAGGTGTAAATGAAAGACGACGAAAGAAGGACCTCATACTGTCATCATGGAACATTCTGTACTGCTTGGCCTTCAAAATGACACACAATAGAGAGGCAGTGAATGAGCAACATATATATCTTATTAAAGGATTAAAAAGGTATTAGGAGTATTTAATATTTTTCAGACCAACTATAGGGAACTAAACATGCATCATCAAACAAATAGTCAAAAGGAAATTAGGAGTATTTTAGGGTTCTGTTCATATTTAGATTATAGATTAACTGATGCATGATTGAATAAAAAAAGGTGTTTAATAAAAGGAGGCTGTATTTGAGAACTTAGCCACATCTAAGATAAAGGTGGTGTCTTTGAAAGCAAATTTTGACTGACCTCTCCCTCGGCAAGTGGCCCTGAGCTCATTTTACTGATACAGAAGGCCTTTTTCTTTGTGTGAGTGCTGTAAACACGCATCACCCTGAGAGGGAAGAAAAAGAAAAACATCTTGAGCATCATCCTGTGGAGTTTTTCTTGTCACTGATTACTAGGGTGAAACCCTACAGACATGCAAAGTATGGTCTGAAACTTGGTGGATCCACTTTTCGGTAGAGTGAATGAAATCCTTGTTAGCACATCAAAGATGTTAAATATGTGCTGATTACTAAAAAAAATTACTTTCTACCTGTCACAGCTGAGAGTAGCAACATATTGACCCAGAGGATCCCAGGTCACCCCCTGCACGTAGCTTTTGTGATCATTTAAGATGCACAACTTCTGTCCTAAACACACAAAAATGGAAACAGCAAAATTATATTACAACAATTTACATAACCATAAAAATGCATTTTATAGCTGAGAGAACATAATTTTGTGAAAGACCCACAAAAAAGCTCCAAACCTTTGTTAATGTCCCACATTATTGCAGTGTTGTCAACAGAACCAGACACCATGAAGTTTCCATCCCGTGTCCAGCAGATGTCATACACATCCTCTATATGTCCTCTGAAAACCAAACAGAAGGAAAAAAATGTTTTTATACCGACATATCTAAAACCTTTATTCAAGCTTAGACTGGTTTGAATTTAAAAAGGGAAAGATAAATAGGTTTGAAAATGAAAATAATGGATACAAATTAGTAGGTTTTTGATGACCCTTTTTTGTGCAGATATCAATGCTATATACATCTGAATGAGTCCACAACACTAGCAACTACGTGGAAATAAAGGTCAACAGAAAAGAGAACAAAGTAGAAAGTCACACTACTCAGAGTTGGTGGCGGCCCACCAGGAATGAGTCAATGTAGGGGAAACACTGCTACCACACTGACCTGTGGTAATTGCTCTGGAACAACTTCTTTAAAAAAAACAAACAAAAAAAAAAAACAACAAAAAAAACCTTGTCTCAACCAACTATCTTTCAAAGATTTTGCAAGGTAGAAAACTTAAAGGTTAGCAAAAAGTCTGGTGCAAATGTAGCAGGCATTTATATGATCACACATTAACCCTCTAGAAAATTTTAGGACTGTAGTTACATGTGAAAAGAACTAAATGGTCAAAGTAAGTCAAGACAGCCATCAGTGAGAATTATTAGACAGTCATTTATATCCATAGAAAGATGTCACTCTACAACATTATCACAATAGGAATAATTTATTTAGTCACTCCAATGACCAAAAAAACTATATATTTTTTACAGGTACCCTGATATAGCATGTGTTTACGTTATGTTCATGTGTACCTTAGTGTTTTGATCACAGACCAGCTCTCCTTGTTGAGCTGAGCATCTTCCTCCTCCTGGAAGACGGGGGCCTGCTCAGGCTCCTTGGAGTCATTAAGTTTCCACAGCAAAATTGCAGCATCTGTATCAAAAATATATATTTATTTTTTAATGTGAATTATTTTGCCTCACAGATCAATTAACGGCACCTTTTAAAAATGAAACATGTTGAAGGTGCATGACATACCATCACCTCCTGAAGCTAGCAGCTCTCCATTGGGGCTAAAGCGAACTGCGTTGACAGCCTTGGTGTGTCTGGCCAAGTTAGACAAAAAATCCACAACAGCCTTCCCATCTGGGCCCAAGTCCACCCGCCACAGCTATGTAAACATTAAGGAAAAGGAAACTTAAACTCTATAAATCAGATTCAGTCATATATAGCATCATATAAGTAAGACTCTTTTCAGCCATGAAACTCTATTTGCAGTTCAAGGGTGAAGATATGAGATTTGTAAGAGGTAAAATATGCTAAATCTTGTGTCAGTAAGTGCCATGTGTTTTGGTACGTACAGGAGCTATCTGTACATAACACATTTAAGGATGAAGACATGCCATATTATTCATCTACAATGTGTGTCAACATCAGCAGATAAGATTACAGTGGTAACCCTTTAACAGGATGCTTAAATAGTTGGGTTTTTTTGTTTTTCTTTTTAAATACACTAATAAAAAATCTAATCAATGTATACATTATGTATAAACCTGTAATTGTTTATCACTGTCCACTCACTCTGACTGTGGTGTCCACTCCAGCTGTGGCCAGTCTATGAAAGCGTCCATCTGTGCTGTGCTGAAAGTCCAGACTATAGACTGGCTCCTTGTTGTGCCACGCAATCTCACAGGTTACCACCTTCATTTTGTCTGTATTCAAAAGGCAAACATCGATCTTAAATGGGTGAAAACATGTCAACCTTGCTGCAACATCTAATTATTCTGTTCAATTGATAATAATCAAGTAGTTTTTATACAAAACAAAGCCCTATTTGTTATGGATTTTAACACAAAAGTTTGACTTAACAAGTTATGTGTGCATTAAACACTTCAACCAAGGCGAAAGCTAGCTAATACAGTTAGCTTTTAACTAAGCGGGTTCCCGGGATGGCTTGTGGTAAACAAAAATATATACTTCAAATCCATAAACGTGTTTACATAAGTCATTGTGGCTAAGGTCAATTTTCTGAAAGCGCAAACTTACGTTTGAAATCTTATAACAAATGAAGTAGTGCAGGAACAAATAATGATGGTTTACCTCCTCTGTCGACCAGATTAATCAGTATTCCCGCGTACTATTCATTCAAAACTTCCGGGAGAGTACGCAGTTGTGATTGGCCGAAAAGGCGGAAAAGGCGTTGACTGGTTGCGCTTGATTTTTTTTCTTCTTCGTTTCTCTTTTTGGGTCATGCAACACAGGCCTACTAGTCTTGTATCTTTCTACAATTATTATTTCTAATTTGTTTTCAAAATAAGTTTAGCTGATATATATTTTTCATATAAATTAGGTTTGAAAAAAATAACAATGTTATCGAAATAAATATTTTTCTTAAAACAGTGCTCCAAGGATAATATTGTTCGTGTATGACAGTTATAATTTCATTAAGTACAGTACTTTAGTATAGCTTTTCCCATGAAATTTTCTTTAGTTTTTTATACCACTCTGTCTGGTGTTACCTCTCCAGAAGACTAGAAGGATACAATAAGTGTGTTGTGTAGGTAAAACCTGACATGCAAGTATTAAATGTAAAGAACCAAACTAAGGCTAAGGAAAACTTTGTCAATATATCTTCTGCAATGTATGATTAGGAATGACATTTCAACCCAAACTCTTCCTTAATAAAGAGTAAGTAAATAACTAAACTGATTAAGTAAAGACATTAGTTAAGCATGGGAATTTTAGCCTACCTATTTATTTACAGAAATTTAAGAATGTCAAGGTAATTAAAATTTTTTTTAGTGAATAACTGTTGTTTTTGTGAGTTATGGAGTAAAATGTCTCATTTACTTATTCATGAATTAATATGTTTTGAAGAAACACTTAAGTTGGGATGTTTTGTCTAAAGTACAGGCCCTTGACAGGTATCGCTTTTGTAAAAGCAGTACACTCCAAAACACTTGAATAAAAAATAAAGAATTGTTTGTGTGTGTGTGTGTGTGTAATATATACACTGAGTCATGAATTACTAGTAATGACAATGTCATTTTCTGTTGTTGATTTATTGCTAATAACCCAACCAACAAAGTAAATCCATAATCAAATAAGATGGTAAAGGACATTGAAACAGAAGCTTAATAAATAACTAAGCAACTTCCCACTGCAGCTCCAAGCCTATGTCAGTCTGCAAATAATGATTAGACAGTAGAAAACCAAGTTAACACCTCGTCTTCGTAAAGGACAATGTTGCATTCATAAATCTGTATAATTCTAATATATAAACTTGTGATTTTTTGTTTAAATATAACTTATTTAACTGCACAATTATGACTGAAATATACATGGTGCCATACCAGCAAGAGTATTTTTTAGTTCTTTAAAAAATCTGTTGCATTAGAAAGCTGACATTTCGGAGAAAACTAGATGCATCCTACATCATTAAATAGCACATGGAGGTGTGTATATTCATACCGCTACTGATGCAGCTGGTCACGTTACCAAAGCGCAATCCAGAGCACATCCACCCTACTAAAACTTCCTTGTAAATTAGGAACCTTGAGTTAAATAAGCTTCTTTTGCTGTTGAAAATAAAGATTCATGACATTACAAGAGAATTAGAGACTAACATAGCTTTCATTAGTTAATACAGTTAGCTTGCACAAAAATATATATTGGTTTTATCAGATGCATAAAGCCCAACATGTTATGTATCCCAAGAAGACATGGGCAGTTGGTGTATAGTGATGAATGGCCCATATAAGAATACCAATTAACCTATGAGGAGCAATATGAAAATCTAGGCCTTAATCATGGTGAAGCTGATAGATAATCAACCACAACCATTTTCAGTCTGCATAATATAGAAATGTACTGCTAGGCTTGTCGCTGGTCCCAGCTCTGATTGATCCAGTCAGATACCTTTATTAATATAAAATGATAACCACCAAACAGGTTGGAAATATAAAAATATATTTAACAAAATATTTACACCTTCAAATAAACTCATTGTAAAACAAATATTAAGACTTAGTAAAAGGCTTTCATGGTTCAACTCAACTTCAAACCAAAGAAAACAGTCAGAAATAAGTCATTGCCATGAATAGATTGCTTTGTTCAAGGAAAAATGTAAAGCAGCTTAGAAAAGACATCTTCACAGATCCACCTGAACCTTATTACCCGAGCCTCAAACAGGTTTAGAGAATCTTGAATATATCTTAGAGACA
>JAPMNP010723084.1:0-16273 GCA_029874935.1 Atherina boyeri | reverse complement strand
TTGACATCAAATAACGTCACAGCTGAAGCGTTTTAAGCCTTTATATGAACTTTTTCTATTTTCGGAGTAATACAACCTTGTGTGATTGGCGTCACAACCTTGTAACTGACTTACTGGCTGAATAATAAACATTTTTTTCAAAAACAATGCTAATGTGACATAATTTATGTAATGAGCATGCGCACAGGAGTTACGTGAGTCAGACTCGGTCAGATCATTGGATAAAGGCACGGTCTCATAGCTGTTCTCCAAAAGAACTAGACTGGCCGATCCAGATCGTCGCCACAGGGGTCCGAAGACGTTCCTGTTCATGTTTACTTTGCTAACTTTACCCGCAAACAGCATGGATCAGGCACTTTCGGTCAACCACAGTAGCCTACCACACACGTCTCTTTCTGGCATAACCGCTACTTTCGAATTCTACTCTCCAGTAAACCTTACTCTCCGTTAATTGCTAAGAAATCAATTGTTGCTGAAAGAGTCAACAGGTTGACCGAAAGTGCATGATCCATGCATAAATAACTTTACCTTCAGCTGTAAAGTTATTTGATGTCAAAGTGGCGCCAAAATGAATGGAGTTCAATCGAAGGCTAAGTGGACCTGGTCCTCTAGTTAGCATCAGATCAGAGGGTAGGCTATTAAAAAAGTTAACACTGTATATAAAATTATATGATATTATTCTGTATACTGCTGTAAACTAAGGAATTAAGGACCCTTTAGAAAATGAGATGCCACATCTCAAGGGGCTATCCTTTGAATAAATAAATAAATAAATAAATAAATAAATAAATAAATAAATAAATAAATAAATAAATCAAATTAATTTATTTATACTGGGCTCATATTTCTTACCTCTCCGACAATTATAAGAATTCGCCTCGCGGTAAATGTTTTGTAACCTGACAATCGAACATTCCAAAACTGTCTAATAAATGAGACACCGCATAGTTTGTCTTAGATTTTGCCATGGCGGAAGAAACATTATTGGATTCGCTGTAAGTGTGGTCATCGACAAAATCCAACTATCGAAGCTCTGCTATTCTAAATTGCAAGCTGTGCTGACAAGGAAAACATAGAATTGGAGATGCCGGGGATTGAACCCGGGGCCTCATACATGCAAAGCATGCGCTCTACCACTGAGCTACATCCCCTTCCTGTTCCATGGCTCGGATATACAAATACAAAGAGCTCTATACAATAGGCCTGCGTCTTTAAAGGGGGTTAAGATTGAGTGGGTTATTTTTGTTCTAGTTATGTAATGTCAGATCACAAACTTTACCTGGTTTCCAAATGCTGTCCTAGACCCATTTGCTGTTATCTTTTCCCCTGTATTAAAACACCAGACATATTTTTCAAATATATATATAGGCTATTTTAAAAAGCTACACGATTTTTAACCAAATAGCTAAACTGGAAAAGAAAAGGTTTATTGGCTCAGTTTTATTTGTTTTGATCAAATTCCTTCGAGATGCTATTTTTAGCCTGCAGGTCATGTTTTGCTTTCAGGCAGTGGACACATCTGTCTGAGCAAGGGGATCCTCCTCCACCGTAAAGAAAATAACACAATTGATGGGGATGAAAGACAGACAGAGAACTTTCAATACATTTCTTTAATACCTTGAGTCTGAAACTTATTTCTATTCATCCAAGGTATCTTAATCCTTTGAGGAATTTAAAATAGCTCCTCTCGTTAAGTTCACTTAATATCCTCCAGGGGAGCACGAATGAGGGTCTGTCGTCCCCACTGGAGAGCACAGCCTGTCCTCACTTGAGCTGTGTTTATCAGTGCGTGCACCCTTGCCAAGGACACTGCTTCTAGGCCCTGTTTGCTCTGGCCTTGTAGGGAGAGGTCCATGGGATGCACACATGGCATGAGGGTTTTAGGAGAGCTGAAGAAAGGAAGGCAAAGGGTGTCTGTAGTAGCAAACACATGACCTGCAGAGAGAAAAGAGAGTGACACAGGCACACGTTAGCTCTACCGCTGTTGTGTGGGTTTTGTGACAGACAGCCATCACCCTGTCTTTGCTGAGTAATAAGGAATACTAGAGGAGTGTTACGTGACGGTGGGAGTTATGTGGGAACTGTGTTACATGCACAGACAAGCTGCATGCAATATTAGACACGGGAATTCCTTATCTAAGGCCTCAGACAGCTAAATGTTAAAGTGGACTGTATCATAGGAAATATAGGAAAGTTTGATATATATTTTAGTTTTCTTTGTTTTCTTCCCAATTTGACACTCTGGTCCTACATAAGCAAAGAAGAAGAGTATAAAGATCATGATGGAAACGTTCATCCTTTTATCTAGTTTGTTACAAAAAAGGAAACAAGTTAAATTTCCCCCCAAATCTGTTCTCAAATGGACAGGCTATTCCATATAAGGGATGTATTGCTTTTTTTTTTACTGGTCGTGTGAGGCTCTAACACAAGATGCACCTCATATCTTCGGGGGCTGCTGTCTTATCATCACCCAACAGCCAGCAATGCATGAGAAGAGAGGCCTGGGAGGAAAGGATCCACAAAAATACAGCCCACAGAAAGGAGTTGAAGCATTCAAATGTTGGAAGTTTATTAAAAGTAAAGAGATTTGACAAAATTTTAAGCATAAAAATTTAGATTTTATAAAAACAAATTTTAATGAAATATAATCTGTATTTCTATAATTTTCCATTAAATTAAGATTCAATTCACTTTATTTATATAATACCATGTTAAAATAAAAAACATCTCAATGCACTTTAAGGAAAAAGTAAACAAATTCACTGCAACACAGTTTGATGCAGTCCAGTTAAACCCATTACAATTCAATTCAATCTAATTCACTGTACTTTTAGTGTATTCACATTATGTAAATACATATTTTTTTCAAGAAAAAGAAAAGGTGCCTAAATAAGAAAATCAAAAGATTGCATCACATCTTCAGTTTTGCACATGGTGACAGGCAACAATGGAGACAAAACAGGAAGAGACCTCCAGCAAAACCAGAATCAGGAAGGGTGGCCATCTGCCTCAACCAGTTGGGGGTTAAGAAGAGGTACAGCCTTGAGAACTTTTGCAGTATCATACAGCATTACTAAAGAGATTGCTCAGGGTCACCGAAGTTAACCCTAGCTATAAACTTTATCATAAAGGAACCTTTTAAGCTTAATCTTAAAAGTAAAGAGGGTATCTGCCTCCTGAACCCCTACTAGGAGCTGGAGAGGGAGCAGATAACTCAAGGTTCTGCCTCTCATTGTGCATTGAGCCTGAGAGCAAAGCACTCTTTAAGGAAAATATGGAACTTTGAGATCTCTAAAATATGAAGGAGCTTGTTGAGTAAGAGTTTTAATCTATTAGTGAGGAGAAGAATCTTAAGAGCTTGTCAGTAAAGAAAGCTAAATTTGAAGAAATATAATCTCTCAAGTTCTTATCAGAATTTTTGCTGCATCATTTTGGATCTGCTGGAGGCTTTTCGGGGAATTGTTGGAACAGCTCAATAGTAAGGATTATCCAGTCTTGAAGTAACAAATTAAAGGACTAGTTTTTGTGCATTGCACTGAAACAGGATGTCCCTAATTTTGGCACTATTGCGTATATGAAAGAAGGCAGGCCTAGTCACTTGTATTAAAACAGTTGCATGACAGATCCCAGTAAAGAGATCCTGGGAAGATCAGGAATAATTACATGGCTAGAAAGCACTCGTGTTTTCCTGTCATGTTTCAAAACTTGCCCTACAAAAAGTGAATTGTGTTCCTTACAAACACAGGCCAGCTACATTGTAGCGGCACTAATATTATATTTCCCTTTTGTTCTGTCTGATTCATAGACTGACAGGCAACAAGAGACCACTTAATAGTCATCTTGTCATACCTGCAAACAAAATGTCTGTTTTCAAAACCACAAGTTGAATTGGCCCTCAGTTACCCTCATGATTTGGGAAGCTGTGTCTGCCACAGCAAGGAGGTTCAATTAGAGTTGCATGTCAAATCTACAATATGAACACAGTCAGAGAAAGGGGAGACACCGTTTTAACCTTTCACCTAGTTCTCCAACCAGCTTGGGAAACTGTTGAAGCCAGACAATTTCAGTAAACGCTCCACCACAGATATTGGGATAGGGAAAAAGACGAGGAAAAAAAACAGTAGAAAACAATAATCTATACTGTGTCTGTTCTTTTTTTTTTCGTCGTTGTTTTGTCTGAGTGTTATGTGTAACACGTGCAGTAACATTTATTGCAGGATAATTGCTACAAACCTTTTGAAGTCTCTCTTGTACAATATTAAGCACCTACTGGCATGACAGCAATGGACATGACACAACAAGTTCCACTAGGCCTGTTACTTCTCCTGATTAGCTTGATAGCGCAAACATTAACAGACGCACAAATGCACATACTGTTCTTGCTAAATGTTTGTGTTCAGTGTGTCAGGTTTGAGTGTCATCATCACGGCAGGGTGAATGTGTGTACTTGTGTATTGAGTTGCCTAGCACCTGGTAACTTTATAGGCCGAAACCTTATCATCCAGACTTTAGAAAGCTCGTAGTGAACTCTTGCTATCGACTACCAGTGTGGATAATAACCATGTCAAAGTCTATATTGTAAAAAGAAGCATTCACAGAAATCTGTATGACACATCGCACAGACACCTTGAGATGTTGTGAACTTGTTTGCAGAGGAAACTTTATTTTCATGTCACAAAGCCATGGCTTCATCACTAACATGCACATTATTTTGTCCTGTATGAAATGGCATTTAAGGTTTACCATCAAATATTAAGGTGTGTGTTAAACAAGTGCCTCATAAAAGGTCTCAAGATCAACTACAACATGCATTTTATATAAGCATGTCTTTGTTTAAGAAGGCTAATAATTGGACCTCTTTCTTTGATTCCAATTGTATAACTCATAAAAGATTGATGTAATCATGATAGTGCCTATTGAACACAGTTTCAGTTGACAAAGAAGAAAACATGACCCTTGTCCAGTACAGGGCAATAATTTACACAGACCGTCTGGGTGATGTAAAATGCATTATTTTATTACTTTAGTAAAAATTTCATTCTATTTTACTCCGTGGAAGCATGCAGGTGCACACGTATATGTGTACATAAACACATATGATGCCAATGCAAGCAAGCTGTGAACACTCTTGCAGATTTTGTAAAATGTTTGATGGATTTTCTAAAGGGAAAACAAAATAACAGAATTATCCTTCACCTTGAGAAACACCCAAGTGCATAAGCTCATGCTTGGTTATGTGAGCAGTCACCAGTTTGCATAATCTGCAACAATAAAAAGCAGTGGAAACTCTCAAAGCTTTACTGACTGCAGGGATCAGAAGTGACCACCAGGGGTTTTTAAAACCTCCAGAAGGCTCATTGGCTACTCAAATACTGCATTCAGATATCACAAATATGATTGGCCGGTATGAATTGAAAGGCACATTTAGCTCCACCCCATCAAGACAGAATGAAATTGGTGATGTAGAAGGGGAGGGAGATGAGATCTATTTACATACAACATTTAAAGTGACATCACCAACATCACTGGACAAGGAAAACTTGTCTTCTTTCATAAATGTCTATTAATTGATTTGAATATCTAAGACTGGTATTTTTTCTTTTAAATGATCCCTCTGCTGCTATAAGAAGAAAGTATGCAAAGTAAACTACTTTGACTAGGATATATCTAGTTGTCCAAGTGTTCAGCACCCAGTAAGAATAGTATAACCAGTGTTGCAGTGTAATGGTTTTGCATATCTATGAACATATGCATATTCAATGTTTTTGTTTCATGTGTTCTGTTCAGACTTACTTCAGGTTGCTGTATATATAATGAAACCGCTTCTGCTTTACATTCTCAAGTTGAGCTCATTCAATCATGCATCATGTCGACAATTTAATCACTTTGCTATCAACAGTTCTTCATCTGCTGTGTTGTAGCTGGAGCTATGTGAGCAGACTCTGGGTCAGTTTACCAACCCCCAAGCCCTGCTCTTTAAACACTAAAGCTGTTGAACGTAGAAGCTGGTCGAGGATCAGTCACCATTTCCATCTGGGAGCAGGTTGACAGCTCATCCTGCCCAGCCCCCACCCTGTTACCTAGAGGACCGGCCAGTGGTAGGGTGTAATATTTTGATTGGTTGGGTTATGTGGGGTGGGCGGGTTGAAGGGCGG
Organism: Atherina boyeri; assembly: GCA_029874935.1. Lineage (NCBI taxonomy): Eukaryota > Metazoa > Chordata > Actinopteri > Atheriniformes > Atherinidae > Atherina > Atherina boyeri. The sequence continues at coordinate 10,118 of JAPMNP010723084.1, read as the reverse complement.
AGTTGGGAATGTTGTGATCTCACAATCAGCTGTTTTGTACGTTCTACATACTGATCCGAGGATCAGCTGGAGGCAGCAATAAACACAAGAAAATCTGCAGCGGAGAAAATAGAGAAGAGGAGAAAAAAAAGCTGCAGATGTTATGATCTGAAAACATCAGTGTAACATTTTTACACGAAGCCCTTCTTCTAAGAAGAAAGCCTTTTATTTTTGTATAATAGTGTTTTAACTACCTCACCTAAAGGCTATCTAAAGCTATGCTTTAAGAGTTGTTGTTTCTACTGTGTTTAAGATCTCGTTTACAACTTGAATTCTACTTGAAAGGCAGGTAAGTTGCTCTTCATTTTTTTGCAAATCTATTTCTCGTTGTTCTGTCTGTCAAACTGTGCTCTACAGAGATATTCAACTAGCCTACATCTTTGTCAACGAACCTCCTGCATTCTTTATGTTTGTCCTCAGAAAATATCAGCCAGATAACCATCCATCACCCTATTGGCCACGATGAAGCTAAATAATATACCTTTAAAGGAATTACATTGCCTTGTCTGTCCGTGACCCATTACATATTGTTGGCTGCCTCTGACTGCTGTGTTTTATACTGACTGGTGTTCTATTATTAGGACACGAATAGATCTGAAAGCAGTATCGCAGTCCAAATAAAACAGGCTTAAGTAGGCGAATTCGACGTCCTATATTCCGAAAAATGACACCAGCCTGCATACGCCAGCAGCCGTTGTTTTGCAAATTGCACCAAATGCTGATGTGGAGTCGATGGCGGATGTTGGTGTTTTGTGTGGCTGCTGAACCTTTCAGGCGATGTGGGCTTTTTGTGTGTATTTTTCTTTTTCTTTTTTGTTTGTCATTTTGCAAATAACTGATGATGCCTTCTGTAATTATGGTTACATTGTTTTCACTGGAAATATTCTGTCGATGTCTGTCGTGCAGTGTCGCTGAGCCACAACTGTCATTGCTTTGACCCTTCAGCAGTAGAGCTTACACGGATAATTCATGTTTAACCTGGATAACCTACACATATAGTCCTCTATCTCACGGCTGTCCACAGTCTGAGGTCGAGTTTGAGGTTTTTGCCTACAAAAGTCTATTATTTCTGTGTATTTGAAACGTAAACAGTGCTGCTGGCAGCTTAATTGTCTCATAAGGGTAGCCTACTTCACAAATAAACATTGGCAACGATCTGTCATCATTAGCACTGCGTAAGAAAATACAGCCTAGAATGAAAGAAGAACCATAGGTTCTGGATACACCGTCGTATTATCCAGCTTGCTATGTTGGATGTATAGACCATAGCCTATCTCTTTTTTTTTTTTCCCCGGTCGCAAAATAGGCTCCAGCCTCTCCGTCTGCGTCCGTGACGCTACGTCACAGTCGTCTTGTTTTTATTTCACGGAACCCCGCCCACCCTGCTCTTTTTCTCTCCTCCTACTTCTCAAACAGATCACCGCCCAAAGAAAGAACTCTCACTTGAAAAATTTAGCCGGCCTATATTTTATTATATTATTATATAACCTTTATTTACCCTATCTTACATATAGGGTTGCAGGGCTGTATTTAAATCAAAATCTATAATAAAGCCTTTTATGCTCCCTAAATAGCTTTTTGGTAGGGAAAAAAAGGCTTTTCTTCTGCTGCAATGTGTCCATATACGTGTCTTGTATTTGTGTGTGTGTGTGTGTGTGTGTGTGTGTGCGCGTGTGTGCGCGTGTGCCTCATCATTGTATCTAAAGATTAATTGGAAATGTCCCTGTTATCTGATCAGATGTTACAAGGCAGTAAACAAACATATCTGCTAAGATTAATGTCAATATGCAACATAATTAATATACCTGTCATGTCTATTTTAGAGGAATAGCCCAAATGTGACAAATAAAAGGATCCCGGCATCAAAACTTCAAAATAGGCCTAATAAGCGCACAATATAAGGCCAGAAATTCCATCTTAAATCCAAATAAGAATAAAAATACGCCGAGAAACACAATAAAGAATGCCTGAAGTGTATACAGTTAGGGAAGTCAACTTACAAAAAGGAAAAGAAAAAAGAAAAAAAGAAAGAAAAAAAGAAAAAGCCAAAAGCTTTAAAACAAGATAACTACCAAAATCTGGATTAATTCCCAAAACCAAATTCTGACATCACAACAAAACTCACTATGAACAGTTCAGTTCAAACTATTCACTATATCATTAACTGCTCTCTAATGAAAGATCAAGCGATCTTCATAACTTATGAGTGAATCTTTTATGATTTAATGTCCTGTAATGATCTATAAAGACATTAAAGTGTTTTCTATCTTCACCTGTTGTCTTATTCCAGTATCAATAGTTCTATTTCCATCAGTCAGATATCTCAGGATTAGCATTAATAATCACCAAACTGATAACATCCGTTTATGAGAAAAGCACTGTTTTTGCTCCTTCCTGAGTGTGTGTTTGTGTGTTGTGTGATTGTCTGTTTGAGCTCATCCAAAGCAGCCAAAAGTTTCCTCCCCAAAAATAAGTTGTTTCACAAAATTGTTTTGTCATGGTCTCATGACTTTTTGTGAGCTCTGGAATGCCTTAGACAGAGATCAGTGTTGAGAGTGGACCACAGCTCATCAGGATTGCTAATCCAGACAACATAACTTTTATTATTCAGGTAATAGGAGATATTGCTTCTTATGTTATCAAACACATACACCCATGCATATATTCCTTAGTAATTAGTATATTTGTTTAAATTATTTAAAAAAATACATAATAGCTATATGATCACATTTAAGATGTGTCTTCCATATTCCAAAAATAGATTTTGTTCTGACTATTTGCATAATTGCTTGAACATTCCATGTACATTCAACAACATTATTTCTGTCATTTCGTGGTACACTCTTTTATTTAGTGATCTTATATTTAAACCATAAAGGCAAATTAGGCTGTAGATCAAGCAGGTCATGGACTGAAATGTGTTATCGTATCAACTCCGAAACTAGTGCACTGGAAGACATCTGGGGTGGGGGACCTATTTAGCTACAAATCTGAGATATTTAAAGTTTGTCAGAGATTTTCAGAGGTAAGGAGAGTTGTATTTGGACTCTGTGGTCTCTTAAGTAATTCCTCCTTATGCAGTTACAAAGTTTAAATACATCAAACCTGGCATTTGAACCTGTAGAGGCTTGTCTAGTTTGCTATGACAGATTAAATATCTGTTTAACATTACATCATTATGTTCATATGTAGATCAGGCACTTTCCTGCAGCTGCTGCCACAGTGTTTCTCTTTCTCTGCATTTTAGCATGTGCACAGTCACTGTGCTTGATGATGCAAAAGTATGTCTCTTTGTATTGTATCCTGTCACCTCCTCCTCCTCTTCCTCCTCTCTGGCCTTCCATCTGTCCGGGGACTGTGCTGATTGGTTATTGGGATCTAAAGGGGGAAGGGAGAGTTATCATTGTCCATCAACTCTTTGCTTGCTGATTAATTTCTTTCTTCTTAAGCCACTCTCCCTTCATAGTGTCTTTTATCATGACATGCTCAGTGTTCCCCTACCAGACTTGGTCATCACAATCTGATTGCCGACATATAGCATACAGCTTACATATCACAATTCAAATTTAGGCGACTGAAAACACTTAATAAATGTGCATTAAGATTTAAAGCTGCTAAAATGAATACTTTTGAACCAACAATGGGGGCCCGAGAGCATGAAAACATTTCATCTAGTTAAAATGACACGTTGTGTTGGACACATTTTTCTTTTCCCCAGGAAGTAGAGATTTTGCCCCTACCTGATCCATATGGTAATTATTTAAATGTAGATATTTATTACAAATCTGATAAGAAGCCAAGTCAGTCTAGAGCTTATGGTGTCAGGATTACTTTATTTTTTTGTTTTCATACTACCACTTAAGAGAATGCTCTAAAAGTCCACAAAATAACATAGATGAGATATTTGGAATACAAACAGAAACAAAAAGCTCTTAATGCCAAAATTATGCCCCTTGTTACAGATAATAATCTACATCATATGTCTACCTATTTATATAGTTGAGTAAGTCATCCAAGCTCATCATAAGACTCCCAGAAAGCTTGATTCGCAATTTTTTTTTATTGTGCTAAGCCTGTTTTCAGCACCACTATGTGCCAATGTATCACATTTTCATTACGGACGAGTTTGAGTTTAGTCAGAAAATTTCAAACTGATGTAAAATGTCTTAAGAAAGCTCTTACCACAGACATTGCTCACACTCTTTATCCAGTGTACTCCGACTTGCTGTTGCAAATGAACTTCTGTTTTTTATGTGATTTTCAGAAGAACTCGTTGACAATGAGGCACCTTATCTTTCATTACAACTAATCACCTTATTTTTCTCTCTCTTCCACCCTGCAGGCCTTTGTTCCAAACCAAGTGAAACCTTACATTTGCACTACAAAAGCCCCCTCAGTTCTGTTTGTAAAACCCAAGAACAAGCAAGGGGCTTCAAGTGGAAACAAGAATCATAAAAAGAAAAAAAAAAAGTCAAAGAACAGCTTAAAAAAAAAACAACTGATACATTGAAAAAAAAATCATCAAAAGGCAGCTATAGCTTTTTCTTTGTGTACAACTAAAAGCACCACAGTCATCAACACTCAACGATACAAGCAGCAATGTTTCAGCGTCTTAGCAACCTGCTGTTTGGGGAAGTAGAGGAGGTAGCGGCTGAACTGAAGGGACCCAATCCATGTGTGACAGAGGCCGACGAGGAGGGATGGATGCTCGTCAACCTGCCTGGTGAGTCAGAGAGCAGGGGACTGGATTGGAGGGATCAGTGTGCAATGTGGAAAACAGTTCACTTGTGTATCATTCAGCGAGAAACAGCTGCATTTTCCCATGCATGTGTATAATTCTGACTAACACTTGAGAGGTAGAGGTAAAGATGGGGATGATGGAGTGGAGGGAAGAATCAGTCTGGGTGTGGTACAGCTACACTGGTGCTCATCCATACAGTTGCCATGCCAAAAGTGCTGTCCATCAAATAGTGGAAGCACAAAAATATCTGTGAACATTCATCTCCTTTCACTTTGTTTATGATGTAATCATGACAAGGACACTTACTGAGTGTGAAAAATTTGCTTTGGTGCCTGTTCGGGAGCCAATCAGACAGCAGAACGTAAACGTTCCTCTCGGCAGAATCAAGACAAAAATTATGTCACTGACATAATCACAACCTCAGAGGGTCAGCACAACTAATGATGTGACTCTTTTATGTTTTGTGTTTCCCCCTTTTTTCTTCCCTTCCAATTTTTTAATAATACCCTTACATTCCCCTTACTGGTATGTGTGCGCGTGCGTATGTGATCCCTTAAAAATGACCCTCTTCATCCTGCATGGCTTCTTGAAAAATCTGCCACATTTGCAAAAAAAAATTTGCAACTTACCCCTTCCATCTGAAATATGTTTTTATTGGTCTTCCCTTCCCTGATCTCATCCCTGCCATGCGCTCAGAATCTGACTGCATGATGCAGGTGGCTGATGAGACGGGAACTCCACTGATGGCACAATCATTCCCAGACAGTAGCCTGTCAGATAACCAAAATACACACACAAGGACTGAGTGTGCAGCCCCCATGCCCCACCTGCCTAACAAGCGACGTAGGACACATAAAAATCAGGGTGCAGCAGCACCCTCAGATCCCCTATCTTGCCCAAGCACTACCCCATCACACATGGGTGCCACTACACCCGTGAGCTTGCCAAGACGGGCCAGACTGTCCACGCCCTCCTCCACCCCGTCCATGTCCCCAGGCTCTGGGAGTGAGTGTGGGGGCAGTGGGGGTACGAGTAGGTCAGGCTCAGAGAGAGGCTGCATGGATGAGAGCTGGTTTGTCACCCCTCCCCCCTGTTTCACTGCAGAGGGAGCTACAGCAGAGGCCAGCCCTATGGAAGACCTGCTCATAGAACACCCCAGCATGTCTGTGTACGTCTCCCCGAACAACCTGTCCATGGTCTCCAACAGCAACCTGTCCGTGGTGGGAGAAGAAAGTATTGCCAGTCTGGCGAGCAGTGTGAGGTGAGAAATATTCATGCATACTGCATTCAACCTTAATCTGTTTCTCCTAAACTGTAAATAATCCGTCGATTATTTTTTCCCCATCTTTTACAGCAGAGTGGCTGAACAGCCTGCTGTCCCTGCTACTCGGAGCACTATGCCCACCAGGGTGAGCCGTGGAGCAGCTGCCCAGGCAGGAGCTCTGGCCAAGGTGACCCAAGTGTCCCGGGTCCAGCGTTGCAAAGCTCGTATGGAGCGGCGCCATCTGAGCCGCAACCACATCCAACGCCAAAACCGCACGAGGGAGCAGGTCCCTCGCCATGCAGTGCATACCAGAAACACCTTCCTTCACCAGCCCAGCAAGCGCAACATCTGCCACTAAACTCCCAGACAACCAGGGGGCTTTGTTTACTTTGAGGGCATTAGTATGCATAGTCAACTCAAGACACACATGGTTAAATATGTTCACCAAAAGCATATTTTGCTTTAGTTTCTGCATATTATATCAAATTTCAACTAGACCACCAGTAGATCGGCAGGTCTTTTTGTTTAAACACAAACTGACTCCATCTGGTAGGGTTTTTTTTTTTGCCATTCTGCTGTCATGAACTAGTCGCTCTTAGTAAATCAGTGTTGATCTTTATCAAAGCCTCCTTATTTTCCACTGCATTATCCCAAAAAAAAACAGACAAAAAAGGAAAAAAAGCAACAAAAATAGTTTTTCATGTTATACATTGAAAGGATAATGCCAAAAACAAAACAAAAAAACAAACAAAAAAGAAAAACAAAAAGTTGAGTTATATTAATTTCCTTTGCATTTCCTTAAGTCATGTTATTCTCATATTCATTCAACCAATAAAGCTCATAATTTAGAGATGTTAGAGCAAAAGTTACAAAGCCAGACATTTAAATTTCACTGACTGGAGTGTTCTGGTGGAAACAATGCAAAACAGAGACAAGTTACACCTAAGAGTTATTTTACAGCAAAACTACTCATCATGTCTTCAAAGCTTTACATTAATAGGGATTTTATCAGAATTATTTTTATTCAGAAGAGGTGATGGAATATATTGTTTATGGCAAGAGTGAGAGGAAAAAATCACTGGGCATTTTTTCTCTGCAGTTTTGTCTACCATTATTAAAGAAAGAAGGAATGTGAAACATCTTGTTTCAGCAGAGCAGTCAAAATGTTGTGAGATTTCTCTGTATTGTGAAGGAATGGAGCAGGTTGAAAATGGTAAGAGAATGTGCAAAACAGATTAAAGAGTAAATTAGACATAAATTATGACAGGGCAGTAGATGGATAACAAGAAATGATCATTGGAAAGTGTGATGTAGCCCCCTGAGCAGCTCTTGATTGAGGTGGTACCTGCAAGGAAGGATTAAGATTTGAACACTGTGAGAGGAAGCAGGGTTTGCCTTTGGGTTACAGGGTGTGGTAGCTTATGGTAAGTGAAAATCGGTACTGATGGCAACTCTTTATTTTGTTTTGTTACAATGTTTTCTGCTTATTTTGTCTCGTAAAATGTAGTTTTGTTTACTGTCTCTTTTTGCAAAGTTCCATCTAGAGAAAAGAAGCTAGTCTTTTCCTGGTCAGATGAAGACATTTGGCTCTTAAAATCAACAAACTCCCTTTGAATTATCAGCAAAATGACGATCATTCATAGTGTGGTCTGTCACATGCCCAGCACACATCTGTTAAGTTTAACCACAGTGTGTGCTATGATTTTATGTAATCCATGTGAACAGCAAATTAGCATGATCTGTTTATACTAGTCATTTAATTAAAAATCTTACAGGAGACAACTCTAAGGAGAAAGAGGAGAACGTATCTCCTCAATGCCTCACAACAAGCATCTTCCCCCAATTCAATGCATTCAAGAACTATCATCTTGCTCATGAACATGCGACACATTGCTAACATCTACTCTATGACTGTCTCTTCATGGTGAGCACGTCTAGCTCTAACAGAGACCATTTTGAAGCTCTAGCTTACTGATATGTATTCAACAACAATAGTAAACAATGGTGCTGAAGTGTATACTAATGTTTGTAAATTATTTGAGACATGGATGTAAGTTTGCACTGTCATATATTGTGTGAGTCAAAGTTTTAGCAGTGTGCTGTGAGCTTGTTTTTCTTCTTTTTTTTTCTTTTGTGATGTTTTTTCTTTTTGTCTTGATCCTGATTGTGTGTGATGAGCACTGACATGTTAAATGCTAGAATCTCCGTGGAAAAAACAAGCATCAATGTTGGTCATTTATTTTTCCTGTAAATATTCCATAACAATTTATAATGCTCCGTTAGATGTCAAAAGCCTCTCAGGTCATGAGTCCACAGCATTGTGTCCAAATGGACTGATGAGAATCCACTCTCTGCCTCACCTCTGTGCTCATTTACAAACCAGAAGGGCATTTTAATGGCCAAATGTGGTGACCTTACTCCAACTTCTGTCTCATGATGATGAGAGTCAGCATAAAAACAGCACTAACCCTAGAGTTAATGTGCCATAGGCAACACTGCCCTCCAGAGGGTCCATTTAGCACAGCACCTGCTGCATCAGTGCGGGTGAAGTTACAGTACAATGACATGGGTAAAATGCATCACTGCTGGTGTGTTCAAAAGTCAGATTTTCTCTGGAATCATTTCTGATTGTTTTGTTTGGATTGTTTTGATCATCTGAATGAGTGAGGTTAATTAATTTCCCTTAAATTATATGTGATTAATTTTTTGTTTCTGTCAGTAATCCTATGAATGAATATACTTTATTCAAAAATATGTTAATTTATAATAGAGTTATAAATAATATCTTGTGTCTTTTGTTTGAAAGATGGCTTATGATTTATCCTGTTGGATTTTCAAGTGCAGGGTGTGTATCTGAGGTGATATATCTAGCATGCATACACAGAAACATGTAATGGTGTCTGTTTAAGCGTCAACACTCCTCCAGAGCTTATTAATCCAAGTGATTGTGATTCAGAGGTAGAATTTTGTTTGTCTGTTGGGAAAAAGCTATTTGAAAGTAAAAAACAGGGTAAAAATGAAAGCTCAAAAGTGGATGTATGTGTGTGCATGCAAAATCACCAGGTACCTCTGCTGCTGAAAACATGTTCTGTTCTTGTCTTTTCCCCCCCTATCCTTTCCCACCATTATGCTAAAGAGCAACATATTTTCGGTATGTTGTATTAGATTAGTGAAAGATGTCATTTTGAGAGTGGATTTCATCCAAATCTGGTGAGATTGATTGGCCGCCCAATGTGTGCGCCTATGTGATGTGAGGGATGTGGACGAGGACAAAATGAGGCAGGAGACAAATAGTTTTTATATATAAAAACAAATTAAATGTATTATAACAATACAATAGAAATGCTTGTATTTTCCAATATAGTTATTAGAAGAATTGTTCAACAATAAGGTGTTTTAAACAAAAGGCATTGAATGTCTGGGGAGTTTCCTATGTTTTATGTTGTGCCCTGAAATGATGGCAGCTTAAAAGCTTTTGGGTTTTCACCCATGTTACATCTCAATTAGTACAACCCTGCCCCCATAAAATGAAATATATAGACGTATGAAATTTGGTGTATCTGATATCTATGGTGATTGTGCCTTTTGCTATTTCTGCATGGTTTTTGTGATGTACTGATTTATCCATCCCAAAGTGGACAGTTGCCCACTGACAGGCAAGACCTATGCAAAAATCAACGGATGGATATTCCAGCATCCATTCAGAAAAAACAGGTACCCGCCAAAAAACAAAGAAAATAAGAGAAAAAAAGAAAAACAGCTGAACAATAACAATAACACCAACAATAAATACTCAGGTTGACGCCTGAATCTCGTGTCATTATTTTCATTTGGGATTCCAAATAAGGATGGCTGAAGGTAAGAAAAATGTTCAGTAAAGGATCAATAGACCCAGCCACTTGTTATGTAACAGAATAAACTTAAGTAGTGTTTGTTCATTTATATTCAACAGTTAAGATGATGGTAATTCAATAAAGTAGCACTTTAAGGGTTATGATTTATGATTATGCAGTTTTTAGCCCAAATCACAAAACCTGTGCTATTTTCCAGGACTTTGCTTCTGCAGAGCGGCAG
>JAPMNP010723083.1:0-18411 GCA_029874935.1 Atherina boyeri | reverse complement strand
CAACCTAGACTGTATATAGCCTAGTGGCAAAATGTCTGATGGTGAATCATTCACAGATCTTGTTCCTGAACATTACTGAAGCAAGTTGGAATCATCTTTACAACAGAGATAAAAAATGCAGCAATATTCAAAGAGAATAGATTGAGGCTATAGGCCTACCCAAGAAGCCATGAGGAGAGATATTCCTGAAAATAGGCTACTTCAAGAAATGTCAAGAAAACTTGTCTAAGACGGTTTAAGGTAATAGAAACAGCTTACATTGACTTTCAAACTAATTAGAATACAAACTCTGTTTTCAACCAATCAATTATTTATAAAGCCTCTTTTCATAGGCTACATTGCCTGCTGTATAGCCTGTGTTGGCAAATGGTTTAATGCAGGGATGTCCAGCTCCAGTTCTCGAGGGCTGCGATCCTTTAGGTTTTCCATGTTTACCTGCTTCAACACACCTGACTGAAATCAATGAGTCTTTGTGCTGAACTTCGTAGGCTGTAGGATCGACTTAATTCGAGGCAGGGTTTGTTGAAGCATGCAGTGAGACACTGAATAGGCCTACCTGCAGGGCAGCGGCCCTCGAGGACCGACTTTGAACACCCCTGCCTGATTTAATATAATGCAGCTCCTATTTTCCATTTCCTATAAATACATTTTCAAAGATATTAGGGATGGTTTAAGGATGGTGCATGAACTAGCCTGTTTGTTCTTGTTTTTCATAGGCTAGCCTATTTGTCGGTGGTAAGTTTGAAATTTTGAAACTAGAAAACAAAAAGCGGATAACATATCCACGATGATATAATAATAACTCATATTCTGACAAGTATTTGATCAGGAATAGAAATATAAGAATATTAATCTGCAAGAGAGAAAAAAAGAAGAAAGAGGTCACGTTCCCTTCAGTAGAAAATCGTGATGTCCCATAGTGACCTCTGGTGGTAACAAATGACATTACAGCACAGGCCTATAATACAACTTTACATCAGTCTAGTGCTTTTACAGTTGTGCTATACATTTTGGCTTATCCAATAAAGAAATGAATCAACATATTATTACCTCTTATGTTGAAGTACATGTAGTTTAAGTAAGTTTCTGAATTACAGCTGAGGTCAGGTTTGACAGGTTTGGAAAATAGGGGCGTGGTAACTTACTTTAAACCAACAGTACCTTTGCTCATATTTGAGAATATTTTGCCCTCCCCTTTTGGAAGTCACATGGGTCTTATCTGCTCTCCCGTGACACACACTTCGAAGCAAATAACAGAGGGGAAACGAGGCGTGACACGGTTGATGTGTTGGTATTGGTTAGCACATCTTCGACAGCATCCAACTCTCGGAGCAGAACATCCTCGTTAGCCCGGTCTACGGGACGGCCTGCTGCGGTCACATCTGACTGTCAACTGCTGCGTGTCTGATCCGGAACATCATCTCGACACCGCAGGGGTACTGTGGAACACCCAGCCGCAGAGGGGGGCCCATAAAATAAGGGGTATTCAAGCAGGAAGTGGGTGAACCTAAGCGGATAGAACGAGCGAGGTAAGCTTGGCAGTTTCCCTGTTTCAGCGGAAACTGCAGGAAATAGACCAGGATGCTTCTGGTAGCAAGTTCGTGTTTGTTTGAATGACACACAGGACAACTTAAGAAAGATAGGTTGCGTATAGAAAAATAATAATAATTAAAAAAAAGGGGGGGGGGGAGTAGGCAGGTTTGCCGTTGCGACGCGGAAACTTCCTGACCTTCACTTCCTAAGTGTAAACAAATGCATCAAGGGAAGCGGCAAGTGCGAATCCACGCTTTCATTATTGCGACTTTTTAAAACCCGCAAACTTTTTATGCTGCAGCTGCCCCACCTCATGCAACGGTTCGGTCACGGGAGCCATTATTCATCTTAGTCACTGATCCAATGTAGGGTCCTTAAATGGCCTTATTAGATATTACACAGATCATGACAGACTGCAGCAGTATCATAAATTCAGTGCGTCATCAGCAGCCTCCTGCAGAGCATGCAAGGAGTGCCAGCATCAACAGTGGAGGAACTGAAAACAAAATGATATATTTACATATAGTTCTCATTTAACTTCCTCCCTTAAACCATTCGTATGTGTCGGGTCATGGTGGGGTCAAAAGTTCCTTCCACTTTGTTGTGTCTATCTATGAGAAAAACCGAAAGGTACATCCTCCCATTTGAGAAGTCTGTTTGCTTCATAAATGGATGTCAATTGATAAAAAGTGATCAATTTATAGTCTCAGCTATGTATGCCCAATTACTTCCTGTGACTGGGTGTGATCAGTTATGAGGTTATGTTCCTTCCATGCTTGATGTGCTTCACTGTTCTACTTTGGCTTTGCCATAATTTGATTCTTGTTGGATAAGAGAGTACTGTACACCTGCTCCAGTAATGAAAACTTGAAGAGAAATGCTAATGGTTGGAGGAAAGCTGAGACCACCTTTACACAGAAAGGCGTGCTGCTCACTTCAGACATCCTCCTCTTTTGTCTGAGTTAGTTGTAAAAACAAACAAGCTGCTGCGAATCAGCTGACTGCAAATACCAACCTCAAGTGTGAGCGGGGGCTTTTTGTGGAGAATCTTGAGATACAAGCTTGACTCCCAGGCTTTCTCTGTCTCACTGATTGATCCACTTCTGTGTTGTTGAGCAAAAGAGATTAAATAAATAAGTTCCGATTATTGGGAGAATTAATTGTTAGATTTTATTATTCTTGGTTCACTAAAAGGTCATGTTACAATTTTATCTGACTATGTTTTCACAAGTGATTGCAGGACACGTGCTTCTTTAGCTCATGACTGTCCTCGTATTTAGGATGATCTGGAGATAATGAAAGCAGAGTGAGGGCAAGACTGTCTTTATGAAAAGTGGGAGAATGTTTAGCACAAATTTACAGTACCTGAAAGTGAATATACTTTACCAAAAGACTGTCATCTTATCAACATGTCCCCTGTGGGGAAAAGGACAATGATGTATGAGAAATAAAGCCCTTTATTTTGTACAACAGTATAGTTTATTGCCTCTCAATACAACTATCATTATTTCTAACTTTTTTCTGATGTTGTGTTTTATGCTAATAACTGTGGTCATAGAACAGGTATAGGGAAGCTGGCCCTTTTATTATTCTACCCTTCCTGTGCCTGAGATGCTTCCCAAAATTAAGACCACCCTGAATACAGTGAATCACGCTACCAAAGAGTTAGGAATCTGACCACTGTGTTGCATTTGTTTCACTGTCTGTTATTGATTGGGAACTGAAGAGAATTCTGTAGTTTTGAAAGCCATTTGTTTTTGATAGCTTTAGGCTGCGGCTGCTCAGAAGTTTAGGTCTCCTTTGTTTCATAATCAAACGGATGTTTTCAGTTGGTGAAATGTCTGGACTGCAGCAAGGCCAGTTTAGCACCAGGACACTCTTACTTCAGACCCATGTTGCCGTAACATGTCCAGAGTGTAATTTGGCATTGAAGCTCCAAAACCTGTGCGTGTCATTAAGCATTACCTATGTTGCCTCAATACCAATGTTTCCCTCACAGATTTGCAACATTTCCATGCCTTGCACACTAATGCATCCCCAAACAATCACTGACTTTGTGCTTAGTGCTGATTACAAGCCCTGTGGCCCTTTTCCGCTTTAGATAAATTGTAGCTTCCAAAAGTTTCAAACAACATTTCAGATTTTCTATTTCTCTGACAAATAGAAAATCTGTTTTAATCTATCATAAATTAGTTTGGGCCCAGTAAAGCATTTGGGATCTTCTTGTATAGCCTACGGTATATATTTTCAATTGTATTGTAGGGTTTTTCTGCAACATTATTTAACATGTTTTATTTATGGTAGCAGCAAGAAACTGTTAGCTGACAATGACTTTCAGAGGTGTTCCTGAACCAGTACAGAGATTTGCATCACAGGGTTATTGTCTGTTTTTAATCCATTGCTGCCTCAGGGCTGGAACATAACATCCATTCAGTATGGGGTTTTCAGCCTTGTGACTTGTCTGCAGAGATTTCTTCTGGTTCTCACAATCTCCTAATATTATGTATTATATATCTTAAACTGACCCTCACAAACTGGTAATTTCTTAACCATCTTCACTTTCAGAAGTAAAGCCTCTTAGATGGTCATCCTGATGTATCTGCGTATCTAATAAGCTGGACCCTGCAGGGCTCAATCTATTTTATGCACAAAGCAGCAGACCAGATGGCGGTGGCTGGATACCGTCATCTCCAAAAGAAACCCTTTCTACTGTGCAGCAGATTCAGTTTAGTTGTAGCATCTTCTTCTTTTTAATAATCTATCCTTTTTAATTATTGTCTTTGCACAGGGTCGTAAGGCTAATCTGAGGCCCCCTGTCAGCCGCCATGTCAAACGAACACACCCCCCTGATCACCTCGGGGGTTTGTGGTCTGACTATGGCCACGGCTACATGTGGTGCAGTGACGGACTCCCCCCAGGAATCCAGCTCTGAAAAAACGAGTCAGGACCCTCGGAGGCTGAACACCTTTTTTGGAGTAATGGTGCCGACCATCCTCTCTATGTTCAGCATTGTATTGTTTCTGAGAACAGGTGTGTAACAGCGGGACTGGGGACTTCTGAGAAACAAAAATGGCTGCGGGTTGTAAATAGGGATAGTGCATGTACAGTGTAACTGAGTCATTGTGCTGAAGTGACTCTCATTGCTCTGATCTCTTCTTACTGTACAGGGTTTGTGGTTGGTCATGCGGGGCTGCTGCAGGGACTTTTGATGGTGGTTGTTGCCTATACCATCATTTCGCTCACAATCTTGTCCATCTGTGCCATTTCCACCAATGGTGCCATACAGGGTGGAGGAGCATACTGTATCCTTATCCACAAAATGGATTTTGGATGTTGAATTTTTTTTAAAGTCTGTTGGGTTTTTTTTGTGGCAAGCTTTGTCATTCTGCCAACAGTTTTATTGATTTACAGTTGCTGAATAAACCTTAACAACATGAGACCAGATATGATAAGCCGGTCTTTAGGGCCTGAGTTTGGAGGAAGTATTGGTTTGATGTTTTTCCTGGCTAAAGTGTGTGCATGTGGCGAATATGTTCTGGGTCTTGTGGAAGCCATACTTGATGTATTTGGTGCAGATCCTGGTAAGTGTGTTTTTGGTTTTCTCCTGTTGTCAACTAACCTACTGCACACTCATCACCTGCTCCGCTGCTGATTTTTTGTGCCGGTTTTCTTCATGTTTCAGAGTCGTCTGTTTCTGAGGGGGTGCGAGTGCTTCCTCAGGGTTACTGGTATACTGTGCTGTACTCCTCAGTGGTCCTCCTGTTGTGCCTGCTTGTGTGTCTGGTGGGCGCCCACATTTACTCCCGCACCGCCTTCGTCATCCTGCTGGTGGTGACCCTATCGTTGTTGACCATCTTCATTAGTTCAGTAGCAGTCAAACCTCGGGACTTTGTCATCACTCACCAGGGTCCTGGTAACCAAACCCTCCGCTACAACGTCAGCTACACAGGTTTCAGCGCTACCACACTGAGGAATAACCTGGGCTGTGAGTGTTAATGTTAGTGAGGATATGAAAGCATTATTATATTTATCACCTCTCCTGATATTACTCCTCTTTTTTTTGCCTCCAGCTGGATACTCTTTGGACTACAGTACCAACTCTGTCATGTCTTTTTCCACCGTGTTTGCTGTCATGTTCACCAGCTGCACTGGAATAATGGCTGGAGCCAACATGTCAGGTTACAGTTTTTTGTCATAGTATTACAAATTTAATGGTATGGACATGCTGGGTATCAGTTTATTTACTCTTGAGGTACTTTTTCTTCACTTCAGTATTTACTTTGTTTTTAAAGTATTTGCTTCAAGAAAAAACATTTTAGTGGAAAATCTTGTATGTTTGCTTCTCTGTTTACTTGGCAGCTTTGGTTTCAAGTAGTGCTGGGTAAAATAAAATCTCCAAATTCATGGGGGTCAGAGACACATTTGCTTGGATATATTAAGTTGATTTAGCTAATGATACTTCTGTTTTTGTATTCAGGTTTATTTAAATGTGGTACGTTCAGCTGTTGTATCACTGATGTTCATAGTGGATCCAAAAATGCTCACGTGGTACTTCCATACATATAAAAATACTTGTATACTGATTTTAACTCTTACTCCAAACATCTCTGAAGGGGAGCTGAAGACTCCAAGTGTTTCCATCCCTAAAGGCACCATCATAGCTGTGTTTTACACCTTCACAGTCTATGTCCTCCTTTTCATCTTGGCCAGTGCTACCTGTGACAGGTCTGAAAATATTTGTAATTACATTTCTGACATTAATACTCAGGTCAAACTCAAATAAGTAGTGTGAGTTGTAGAAGTTTTCGTCAAACCTAAGAAAATGAATAGATATATATTTTTTCATCTTTTTAAGGAACCTTTTGATTCAGGATTATGGGTTCTTCCAGCGAATCAACTTATGGCCGCCATTTGTGACTATTGGTATATATCTAGCCTCTCTGTCAGCTGCAATGTGCGCGATGATTGGAGCTTCCCGTATCCTCCATGCTCTTGCTCTGGACAAACTCTTTGGTAAGGCCAAACATTTTTTTTATACCATTCCTATTTTGCAGCTGAATGACTTTTCTAAGAGACTGGTCTTTTCCTCACAGGGCTGCCTTTAGCCCCAGCTGCCATCACATCGAGCTCTGGGAATCCTTGGATGGCAGTTCTGTACACCTGGGGCCTTGCACAGGTGAGCTTCTGCAGCATGTGGTTATGTAACTTCAATGAGAAATTATGAATATTATAAACGTAATAAGGCACCTTTTTAAACACTTAAAAATTCTCATATATATATTTATTTATTTATTTATTTCTCTTACAGTTACACGTTGATTAGAATATCAGTGTTTTTCCCAAAGGACAAATAAACATGTGATAATGGAGAATGAATTGCAGACCTTCTCGATGGAGGATGGAAGGTCAGCTGGTTTACTAACCTAACTCTGAGGTGTGTTTGTGTTTCAGTGTGTGGTATTTGCAGGGCAGCTCAATAATGTGGCCAGTCTGGTAACTGTTTTCTACTTGCTCGCCTACGCTGCAGTTGATCTAGCCTGTTTAGCTCTTGAGTGGGCATCTGCACCAAATTTCAGGTAAGATTTGTTGCTATTAAAGGTTTTCTCAGTAACCTGTAAAATAAAACAAAAATACCTCTTGTTATGAATAAAACCAGTGCCCTTCAGGTGTATTGCACCCATGCTCAAAGCTGGCACAAGAACATAATGGGTATTGACAAAAAAAACATATATTAATCATTAGCTATATAAAGAAGATATTAACATATTACAGTAATATGAGGTCAGTCCTTAACTCACATACATATTGTACCTCTTAAAGAATAATAAGACAAAGGAAAGTTAAACTTAGAACTAATGACGTTAAGTCCCCTGCCATATAGTCAGGAGTATTATGTAGTCTCCAACGAATAAAACATGTTCTTTCACAAAAAAGCCTCTCAGAAAGACGGGGAAAAGACAAGAGTCAAATTTGCTCTGGCTTTCGCCCAGTAGAGACCCCAAACTCTATCAGAATGTCTTCTAGTGGGGTTTTGGTATTTGTAAGACCAAATGCCAGAGGATTTTTTTAAAAAGAAGGCTATGATATTTGATAGTTTGTTTTATTGACTGTGATAATCCTACCTAAGCTGTTTGTTTTTTTTATTTTAGACTACTAAAGAAATTGTGCATCTCTGGAACAAGTTCTGAAAAGGCATTATTTCAGCCAAGGCTGATTCTAAAATTAGCATTGAAACTATCTTTTTATGAAAAAAAAAGATATGATGCTGCTGCTACATTGTGATGTCAATGTGATTTATTATTATTATTATTATTAGTAGTAGTATTTGTATTACACATTTAATCCAAAGATATTTTACAGGTTTCAGAACCTTTAATTCATCGTGATAGACTGGATAAATAATGTATGCTTTATCCAATTCAGGGTTGCTGTGCGGCCCCAATGCTAACAAACCACTTTAAAAAGTCAACTCTTTCAGTTTTTTCTTATAACCATGACCTTCATTTTTCTTTTATCTTTGTGTTTTACAGACCAACCTTCCAGCTGTTCTCATGGCACACCTGCCTGCTGGGGATTATCAGCTGTTTGGTCATGATGTTTGTCATTAATCCAGTGTACTCCTCAGGCAGCATCGTCCTCCTGTTGCTGCTGCTGCTTTTCCTCCACTACAGATCGCCCACCAGCAGCTGGGGCTACATTAGCCAGGCTCTCATTTTTCATCAGGTATCTGGACACGCTCACACTTGCAAATCAGATATGCACAACAGTTTTTCTTTTTCTTTTTTTTCGAAACCTGTCCTGTCAAGGATAATGACAGCAAAATGATGGCCTGGCTACCGTTTTGTGCTGAACAAGAAGAGCCGTTTGGATATGAGGCTCCCCTTGAATCTTAAATGTTGTTTATGTTTATTATTATTATTATTATTATTATTATTATTATTAATAATTATAATTATAATAATAATTATTATTAATAATTATAATAATTATTATTAATAATTATAATTATAATAATTATTATTATTTATAATTATAATAAGTATTATTATTATTAATAATTATAATAACTATTATTATTATTATTAATAATTATAATTATGATAATTATTATAATTATTATTTTAATTAATAATATTGTTTTATTTGATCATTACTTTCATTTGTTTATTGCCAAATTTACACTTAACCGCTTGGCCAGACTGAAGAAACAACAGATGCACAGTATTTTTTCAATGATGCTCTTTGTCGCTTTAGGTGCGGAAGTATCTGTTGATGCTGGATGTGAGGAAAGACCATGTGAAGTTTTGGAGGCCGCAGGTGTTGTTGATGGTGTCCAACCCACGCTCCTCCTGTCAGCTCATCCTCTTTGTGAACCAGCTGAAGAAAGGAGGACTGTATGTGTTGGGTCATGTGCAGCTGGGAGATCTGGGTAATACTCAGTGGGTCATTCATTACATCCATCTGCAGCAACAGTATTCGAGTATCATCATTGAATTTATTTCCTTTGTAGTTTCACCCTTTTACTGAAATTTGTCCAAAATTATTAATCAATTCTACACATTGTGCAAAAGCTCTCTTCCTGGTTTGGTGTAATTTATTGTTAGACTGAAATTGCATGTGTGATGCACTACAGGTTTGGCAGCCAGGGGGACCATATCTTACCTTTGGGACTGTCATGTGCCTGCAAGTGTTTCATTATTGTTATGAATCAACATGTGATTCTTTTTGGTATTCAACCTGAATGCAAATTAACTGGATGAGCATGACTGAGGTCATGCATATACCATCTTCATGAGACACCTCTTTGGGGGATTTTCACTTTGCTGCTGCTTGCATTATTGATGATTATTTTTCTCTCTAGCTTGATGCCTTCAAACCTGAGAAAGTTTAACTATTCAATTCAACCTAATACATTGATCCTTGTGTATTTGACCCAGACAACTGCTTGTTTATATGCAGTATTCCTTAATTTATGTGCCAACCCTAAATTTGCCAATCTGCCCCCTACTGGCCTTTAGTATATATCATAATGTTTCCAGATACTGACAATTACTTCTAGTGGTGCAAATTGAATTAATTTACAAATGGTAAATATGCCAACTTGGGCGAAGCTTTAATGTGTTCAGTTTTAATTCTGCTTTATGTTTACTGTTGAGTTCTACCCCATTAATTTAGATAAGGTGACAAAATATTAGGATCACCTTCTACAGTCTAGTATCCCAACTCCACCTTTAATCTTAAAAATGACCATGTGGCCTAGTAGTGGGAGGTTTTCCTTTTTAGATCTACAAAAATTTAAATTTAAATTTTTAAGTTATTTGTAAAAGTATACCTTACAACAGAACGGTTTTGTTTGTTTTGTATTGCATTTCACAGGTGTATCTAAGAAGGCCGTTTGTAACTTTATACATGGCCATTGATCGAAAACGTAATATGAAAACTGTAATTTTTTTTAAAATGCTGAAACCAGTGATTATAAAGCCAGTGAAAAGTATAAAAATATATTTTTTGATAATAAATATGATGATGTATTAGCAAGACATGTCCTAAATGTTTTATGCTTTGGCAAGATCCACAATGAGTAAAAAATGTTTCAGGAACATGAATCAATTATTTTAGAGAATTTGATACATTTACTTTCCTCAAAGTGGATTGTTTTTGGCTCTGAATCTATAAACAGTTTTATCTGTTGCATTGTTTTATTTTTGATTAGATTAAAACTCCACAGATTCTCATATCTTGTTCGCAATAAACAAAAAATTCCTGGAATTATTTCTAAAGCAAAAGTCTTATTAATTTGATTAGTAAAACATTAAGAAACACAAAGATTATCAACAGGATGAAGTACATATTTATAATATTGTAATAATAATAATAGTAAAATTGTGAACATTTTTAAAGTTTGAAAAGAATCTCAAACATTATTAAATTTATTCAAACTTACAAAGTCCCAAATATGTTATCCAAACTCTGTTTAGCAGGTTTATTTTTCTACTAAGAGATTTAATTAATGTAATAGAAATTTTCCATGTATTATTTAGGAAAATCAATGGCATAAATTGGAAGCATTATGTGGATTGATATGGAATAATCAGTTAGAATATTCCTACATTTTAGTGTTAAGTGATTACATTTACTTTTATAAGTCGTAATTCAAATGCAGGCACCTTAGTGTATCTCCTATTATTGTATAGTGGAGCTCTGCTCATCAGTAGTGCTCCATCTATGAAACAAAACCTTTTTATATTTTTCTTTTATTCCGATGTTTACAGTAAATTAATTTCTGCTATCTCTGTGTTGCAGACACCATGCCATCAGACCCGGTCCAACAGCAGTACAACTTCTGGCTCAGCCTAGTAGATAAACTCGGAGTGAAGGCCTTTGTAGACCTGACGCTCTCTCCCTCAGTCAGACAAGGAACTCAGCACTTGCTGCGCATCACAGGCCTCGGTAAACTCTTGTTTTTTTCCCCCTACATTCAGCACAGATTTTCAGTCTGCTTTGGCTGCCCGTGTTGAATTATGCTTATTCTGATGTGTATTTCTCTACAAGGTGGCATGAAGCCCAACATGCTGATATTGGGTTTCTATGATAGCTGCACCCCTGATGACTTCTTCTTGCAAGATTCTGCCTTTTGTCATTCATCAATTGGACAAAGCAGTGAAGGGGAATATAATTTTGGAGTGGACTTGCCTTCGTTGCAGGCCCATTTCCCCCCTGTTCGGCATGTTGAGAGCCCCCGATGGCTGTCACCAGAGGAGTACGTTGGCATAATTTCTGATGCCCTCAAAATGAGTAAAAATGTTTGCCTTGGCCGATATTTCTTTCAGCTGCAGGGAGAAGGTAAAGGGAGTAAAGTTGACGGATCAGACCGGACTATAGATGTGTGGCCTCTGAACCTGCTCCAGCCAGGCAGCCGTGACTATCAGGATGTGTGCAGCCTTTTTCTGCTGCAGATGGCCTGTGTGCTTAACATGTCCAACAAATGGCGCTATGCAAGAATGAGAATCTTCCTGAATGTGGAAAGCGGCTCCTGTGACCAGGGCTGGGTGGTGAATGAAGAGACATTTAGAGAGCTGCTGAAGAAGCTGAGAATCAGGGCGTCCATAAAGATTGTGCCGTGGGACTCTGTGGTGCAACACCACTCTCTGCCAAAAGGAGAGACCTCTGCAGCTTCAATGCAAGTTTTGTCAGAGGACTTCTTGTCTGCAGTGAACAGCATGTTGATGGAGCACAGCTCACAAGCAGCGGTTCGCTTCCTGTATTTACCTCGGCCTCCTGCTCGTCACAACCAGTCACAGCAGTACCTGGCTCAGCTGGAAGCTGTGACCAACGGTTTGGGGCCAACACTCTTGATTCACGGTGTAACCCCAGTCACATACACTGATCTCTGAGCATGTGCTCATATTGATGAGTTTTGTTCATTTGATATTATACATGCAAAGTCTTATTTACTGTTTACTTAAATTTAAGTAAAAACAAATTAAGAATTTATTTAATTTTTTTAAATAAATTAACATTACTGTACTGTATTCAGCACTTAAACCGTCTGCAGCTTCCCCCTCCCTTTTTTTGTCAGAAAGTGAGTCAAGTCCCACTTGAAGTTTCTGCATCCAAATAGGATATTTTCCTATTTTTATATACTTGAAATTTGGGATTGAGCCAGGAAATAGTTGGTATGTTGATGGAAGCCCATTTTTTTTTCTTTTTGCATTTACTATAAAGCTGCCTGCCACAGAAACATAAAGACAGAAATAATTGTGTCAAAACAGTATTTAGAGCAAGAACAGTTTATTTTGAGCAACACCGGTTGCTAGGAACACCAAATATAAACATATCTACATATTATTTTAGTAATGAAATTATGAAGACTTACTGGTAACAATGCCAAACCATGCAAAATTATGTGTGCTTCCTAAATCGTTAGTTTTTTATGGGTTTTTTTCCGTTGCTTTGTCTTTCATTTACACTTTTCTGTTGGTTGCCTGACCATCTGATCCAAAGAATATTGTTCTCACATTCTTCACACACTTGACTCATACTCTGTTACATATTATCTTTTTGCTGTTCAGTGTCTCTCTATTCTGTGTACACAAAGGGATCTAATTTACACATTTGACCTCACAGTGATGATGTTGGTTGTGTTAACATAAAACGGTAGATTTAATTTTTGGACATAAGAGTTCAGACTGCAAAATTATACCAGAGAGGATAATGCAGATGGTGATGTAATACCCCTGTCTGTACATTTCCTAAGACCAGGACCAGACAAACCAAAAAAATGTCATATTCTGACACAATATTGAATTATTAAATCTTTACACACTATGTGATTAAGATGTCCTTGCACTTTCGGTTGTTGTTGCTGAAAACCATCTTGCCCAATATAGCTGCTTAATGAAAAAGCTTTAAAGGAGTCCTGTTCATTGCAGATGTAAATGTAAACCAAATGTTTGACAGGATTAAATACACTGTACAACACAAGTACTGCGTCTTTTCATTTTTGTAGCAGTTACAATTTAAGATAATTAAAACTACATTTAAAAGTGGCTCAAAAATGATAAATTCTGTTTGTCCATCTTCAAAAACAAACATGACTACTCCTCCTTTGTAGTGAGCCTGTCCTTTTCCTTACACACTCTTCTTTCATGTTTTCTTATGTTTGAAAATTTTTGTAGTCTTCTGATGAGAAATGTTGACATACGAAGCCAGTCTGGCAAGAGTAATGCGAGAGCCACACTCTGTAGAGACATTGTGGGGGAAAAGAAATGTTAAGATTTTGCAACTTATATTTGAGAGCGATCACAGTGTACCATTTCTCTGACCTGCAGTGTGTGAGACAGACAGCCGCTGGTATAGCTGGAGTGACCCACGGTGTTTACAGCCTCATGGACAAATGCTGACGCGCTCTTCACAATAGAGCTGACTTTCATGTTGTGAGTCATGTTGGTGGACACCATGAGGGGGGCCACACACTAAGGAAACATCACCACTTGCTTAGATAAATGGAACTTCTCTATTTGGCATGATGCATGACACAGAAACAGCAATGACAAACTTTTTTTTGAAGCCGCATGATTGTTCAACTTGTTAGAAAATAAAAATAAGTTTAGAAATTAGAAACTGACGAAACTAATTTGACCATAGCATAGCTGTCTATGCCTATAGACTTACAGTAACTAATGTTTCAGCTAGTCTCCTGTGTCTTATCTTGTTCTTTAAAATCCAAACATATACATGTATTTTTTATTTATCCCTCTGCAATGTTCTCAAAAATTGTCTTTTCACCTAATCAGTAGTACATATGATCTGCTTTAAAACGGTCCAGACTGTTCTTTAGAAAATGTTCTCTAAGAATCTGTGTGGTGAGGCAGCAGGAGAGTTTCTCTGCTGAATCTTACACTTAAATTTTTTATATAGATGTAGCTGCAGATAGTAATTGAAAGTTTGTTAAATCTAGTTGAACGCAATATTGCAGTCGGCTTAGGTTTTTGAATTGCTATGCACATATGTTGGAACATTGCTTACCTGAACATTAATCCCCTTTGATTTGTACTCAGCATGCAGAGACTGAGAGAAATATGTCACAAACACCTTTAAAAATGCAGAAAATAAGCAGAGTGTGTTAAGTGGCATGCAGTTCTAGTCAGAATGATTTCAAATTAAAGTGTGCATGTAAATAGAGTCAAAACAAAAACATATTAAACCCCCCTTTAGAGTGAAAAAATACCTTGGTGGCAGAATAAAGGGCTAGCAAAGGCTGTGGATGGGTACCCATTTCAGATGAGATATTGATGATCAACCCTGTCCTTCTGAGGAGGGGATGAAACACAAACAACCATAAATCCATGTCCATCATCTCATTAACCACTGTTAATCATTAATTAATGTGTGAGTACCTTTCCACCATGTCCGGAAGAACCAGTCTAGTCATCTGAGGTTCAGGTAACATAAAAGATCATCATCAGCACATATTTTATATGGAGCAGAGGGTACAAGTGAATTTTGATCATACAAAACACAGCTATACAGTATTTAGGCCTCTTACCTGAGCGACAGACTGCATGTTACAATTGATAGTCTGAGTGACAGTCTGTTCAAAATAAACACAGAGGTCAAACAATTCAGAAACAAACAGGATCTCTAACAACCTGAGTCAGGAAATTACATTTAAAACAAATAACTTACCTGATCAATTTCTGGTATTTCCAGAAAATAGGCAAAATCATCAGAACATGCCATTCCCACGTTGTTAACTGCATGGTTTAGAAACACAAAGCAGAATTCTTGTTAAGAAGTTACATGCTAAACCAATATTATAGAACACTTTTATTCTCAATTAATTTCTTTTTTCATTTATTTATCTGAATAAGGACAATTGCACATTAAAAAACACAAGTAAAAAAAGACTGAATGTAAAATGCTCACAGAGTTAGCATTAGGCCTACAGCAATTTACATTTTTTGTCCCTTGGAAGGTCACAGACAATCATTCAACAATAAAATACAATAACAAGTTACAAACATAGATGTGCCCAGTGTAACCAGGCCTGTCAAAGTCAATGTTTATCTTTCAATTCCAAAAATTTGAGGAGAAGCTCTTTAGGTGGGGCAAACTGAAATGATTACTCAAGAAGTCGGAAGAGCTGAAAAAACAGCATGTGGAGCTACTGATGGATTTGACATTTATAGAGAGGTTTTATATGTTTGGACATACAATTATAAGTTTCATGCTGAGGTGGGAAGATCAATGCCTATGATGGATTGCAAGCATGAGGCTAAAGCCATGACTTAGCATACCTTTAGATTAACTTAGTTTATTTTGATTTTGCTAGTTTAGCTGGTCAAAGAAAATAAAATGATCAGGCTTGCTATTTCCAAAAAAGTATAATATTTTTTTTTTTAGCCTCTGGTTATTTGCAAGAATCAAAATGGTGTGCTTTTTAATGAATAATAAACACATTCCAAAGATTTTTTTATGTATATGTGATGTTTCAAAGTCACAGATACACAACTTCAGAGTTTTCCATAATTCCTCTTAAAACTTGCACCTAAATGTGTCTTATAAACTAACAATCAGGGTTTTGTTTGGAAGGCCCAGGTCCATAGTTACACCCGTCGTCTCACTTATTTTGGCCTCAAACATACAGTTTAAGTTTACACACAACACTGATTGATTGAGGTTTTTTTCTTTTAATCACAATCTTACCAAAAAAAAAAAGCATTGAAATTGTGCAAGCTATTCAGTGTGACTATGGCAACATGGTAAGGACACTGGGATATTCTTATGAAATGAGAAATGTTTACACTATAGATAATATCTGATCCAAAAGCCTCCTTTAAGAGAGAGAGAAAAAAGACAATATAAAAATAAACTGAACTGCTCACTATTTGAGTCTCTAAGCACATGTATTTTGAAAATAAATACTTGCAAGAGTACTTCTCCTCTTTTACCAAGAATTCCGATCTCAAGGCCTTGAAGGTCTTTGTCTATAGCAGGGTAAATGCTGGAGCCAACCGCGAAGTCCGCTTGGATGGTGTGAGTCTGTCTTCCATATTTACTCTCTGTGTGAAACAAATGATATATGAATTATTTCTGTAGTAGCCTACAGTTGCACATAGGTTAGATACTTGTGTTTACTGCCATGGGGACATTACATCAGAGCACACTGGCATCATCTGCACTTGACTCACCAATCTCTTTGGCAACCATTCGGAGCTTGTCATTAGATCTGCCAATCAAAACAACATCCAGACCTTTTCGTGCCAGCTGAAGGGAGACATGCAGACAGACAGATTGTGTGACTGTCCTCAGGCTCTAAAACAACTTTGCATGAAAATGTCCTAATTATAAACATCAAATTTGGAAAAAAATGAAAGGGCATTTTGTATAGAGAAGATTGAGACTCACCTCACAGGCATAAGCCTTACCAATGCCAGATGTGGCACCAGTCACAACTGCATGGAGAACAGTGCACAGACATGTTGGATCAATGCATTTCACTCTTTATTATTCATTAAAACATAAATATATTTGCAAAATATCATCAATTAAAAGAAATAAGCTATTTAGAAATCATTAAAACATTAGCAGGTCTTTGGAAACCTGATAATCAAGTAAGAAAAATGTATTTTTTATTTAAAAAAAGTAAGAGAACATTTGACAAATACTAAACCATATTTAAGGGCTTCTTAATTTAAAAGCACCCTTTCGCTAAAAATGTTCCCATTCAAAATTTTTAACCGATGTTAACAGTTGTCATGGTTCAACAGTTATTTCTCCAAGAGCAAATGGTTCTCTTGTTTAGGAGAAATGTGGGGAGATGAAATAAAGAGTAAAGAAGAAAAGTAAACTGCAACGTTAGTAGAAAATAAGATGGAAATACTCCTGAATGGAAACAACTCATCATACTAGCTTCACAGAAAGGAAGCCTGGTGTGTTCGATAATGAAAGTAGGTTTCTTAACTTCAAACTGAGTCTATATTCTGCTCTAATCCTAAGAGCCTCACTTTTTATCACCACATTGACGTGAAGCCTACAGGGTTAGATATAGTTGGACCAAAATCTCCACTTGCCATGAGTCATATGTAAAGATCTATGCAAAAGTTACATAAATTTCATTGTGTGAACAACTTGATCAGCGCAAGAACTCAAAAGGCTCTCTACACTTTTGCTACATGTTAGCAGCATGCTTGACAACATCAAGTATATTATTGACTTTACCTGCCCATTTTCCGTATGTCCTTAAATCCACTTGCCAATACTCTGATAAGATGAACTCTCTGAATCCACACCAACATATCCAGGTGAATTTCAGCAGGTACAAAGCAACAATTATTCCCCCAAAGAGGGCCAGCACATCAATAATTGACATCTTGCAACAAAGCTCCTGCATGAACAAGATTTCCCTGTTTCACAGTGCACAAATGTTTAGGTGTTTAATCCTGAATATATAATGGATGGACGGATTTTTCTTCTTTTTTTTTGTATCCTGTGCTCCTCCCCACAAAGGTCCACCTCTCACTATTTTGCTGCTGCTATCAAGTGGGTGAGATTGGTACACAGTAAACACCCCCTTGAGTTATTTTCTAGAAGTCTTCTGCAGTGGTGCACTTATTGATATGACGTGTTTACTAAAACAGAGTGTGGGTCGAACCCAAGAACATCCTACACTTGTTTCCTCCACAAGTAACTTGATTTGTAGAGTTGAAGATGTGCACCTTTAACACTTTGTAGAGCTTTAGCATGATGTCACAACAGCAGATTTAAATAACCTATCCTCATAAAGTTCACTGCTTGCATCTAATCACAAAAGCCCCGAACAAAACTATGACTCGTGAAGTGTTGATAAAAACAACAACATAGACGTGGATGTGACACAGTATTTCTGACAGCTGATAATCCTCTGTCACTGTTACAATCTGTCAGGTTTTCATGTCAGTAGAAACAGTCCTACCCTTTCATGTAAAAAGAATTCCTGTACATTGATAGACTGATAATGCTCTTGATTAAATGCCTGAGTGATAACATTTGTGATAACCCACAAATGGCCTGCGTAATTACCCAAGTGATGGAAAAGAGGTGCTTATCATAAAAAAACACAGTTTTTTTTATTAACCATTCATTCAGTTAGACCATAATTAGAACTGCCCTAAAAAAAAGAAAAAAAAACATGTCCAATGTTTGATGGTAAAAATGATGTGACCATTATTCTATTTTCTTTTCACCATTAACACTGCACTGAGTGACTAGAAGGATTTTGACCTGCCATTGGTCTGGAGCTCTTCTAACTTATCTTTGCTTCTCTAAGGCTGTTTTCACACAGGGACCATTTAGGTCGACCTAACTGAGTTTTGGGTCCGAACACGGCGCGACTGG
>JAPMNP010723060.1:5649-17355 GCA_029874935.1 Atherina boyeri | reverse complement strand
TTTGAATGTGTCTTGGTGAGTCTTAGATGTGCAGCAGTCTCTAATTGGCTCCTGTTGCCTGGAGGACATTGCTGTGAGGGTTTTGACAAGGGTCATCGGACACTGTCCACACAGGAACCAGCTCCTGATCGACTGTGGATGGAGTGGAATCAGGTTGCTTGATTGATTCGTACTTGCAGAAGATGACTGATCCCAACATTGCTATAAGATCTTTATTATGAATACATGAATTAACCTTTTTCTCACTGTTGCTCATCCCTCCCAGTTTGGATGGAGCTGGAAAACTTCCCACAGGATATGCCATGATTGAAGGACATCCAAACCTCAAGTAAAGCTTTCCTTCTTCTCAAAACTGAACTAAAGTGTGACTCAGTTGCTAATGAGAGATGTTTCCATTCAGGTTATTGTCTATGACTCAGGAGCATGGAAGAGTGGAGCCCATCTCTGGCCAGCTGGACTACAGCCAATACCCCCTGGGCACACTGCTCACATTGATTCCCTACCATGTTAGTACCATTTAATGTGGCATTAAAGGACTAGTGTGTAGGATTTAGCAGGGTTTTGTTAGCAGAAACAACATAATGGTACTAAACCCTACACACTGATCCTTTAAGGATGCTATTGTGTCAGTTTGAAGGTGTGGCTGTCCTCTTGTCTTACCACCTCCCTTTTTTTGGTTTCTGCAGTCGTGTGCAACAGCCATGATGCACCATGTGTACCATGTGCACTGTTCGGGTCGTATATTGGGAACGTGGACACCCACTCGAGGGTGGTGAACTCCTGTCAAGTTACAGATAGGTACTTGTGCAATTAAACAGGGATTATTTTAGCTGCTCATTACACCTGAAGTTGGTTTATGAAGTGGCGGAAAAGAAAAATATATAATATCCTTTCAAATCATATTTGGACATTTTTCAATTAATATTTTTGATTACTCAATGTAGATTTTTGGCAGAGCTTTTTTTTATCTAAAATGGCTAAATAAGTATAGAAAATAGAAAAAATGTTGTATGTCTAATGTCTGAATAAAGGAAAGTTGCAGCAGTGTCTTTTTTTCTCATCATTTCATCCTGCAGAATTTTGTTATTTGTCATTAAGCTAAACGGGACTCGGGGGCTGTAGTAATGACATCAGCATAATCCTTGTGGATTTCTGTCCATACACATGTATATGTTATAGTGTCTAGGTCTGGTAGTTTGACTAGATATTTTAAATAATTGAATGTTCTTTTTGATAGTTAATAGAAATAATTTGCATTCATGAATTTCATGATTGTCATTATTTGTTTTGTAGAATAATTAAATTATAAAGATAGTCTGGGTTGTTTTGTGGTAGGTCTCAGGTCTCTGAGAATTTGCATTTGTTTTTTTATAATTGTAAATGAATATAAATTCCTGTAATTGTTTTTCTTTTTTTAATAATCTAAATATTTTTAATTTCAAAAGTGGCAGGTCTGAGCAGAAGAGCATAAAAAGGACTTTTACACAATTGATTCAGCAATTTAATTATTCTTTCCTTGTTTTCTGCATGTCATTATTATTATTATTGATAGTAGTATTAGTACTAGTATTGCTGTTTATTTAAAACTGTTAATATTCCATTCGTAGTTAAATTGTAGAAAATGTAAATAAGACCTTTAGAAAAGTACACATATTTTCTAACCGGTTTCAAGCATATACTAATGCATGCTGGGAAATGTAGTTTTGAGTCAAACCGGCGTTCTCATTGGCCACCATTTGACCTTTCACTTGTCACATGGTTTAAAGACTTCAGCAGGATGGCGCGGAAACTTGTCACGCCAGCAACACACAATTACGTTTAGTTTTCAAAGTTTTGTTTACTTTTTTTGTTGTTTTGTAGTTGTTATTGCTCCAGTGGCTTGTCTGACATTTTCAAGTAAGTTGTGTGCGGCCAAACAGAATTTATTCTCGCTCTGCTTTTACACTTTTAGTCGCTGAATGTTTCTGCTGAGTGCCCAAAGCACACCCTCAGTCAGCAAACATAACTCCGTAAAGTTACTGTTATATGACTAGCATCTAGGTCAGTAATAATCTATAAATGATGTGTTGTTATGAGAGAAAGCAGTGTGGCTAACAGCTGGTATTGTGTGTGACGTGTATCTCTAGAAATGAGTGCGTTGGAGGTGAAGTTCATCGGGGATGGTGATGTTTTGGAGTACATCGTGGACAAACAGGAGGGTATGAACACTGCTTTAGCTGATATGTCTTCGTTTCTAAACTGGTTTGTTCCGTCTCTGTCTCACTATCACGTCCGTGTTTATGTTGTATTTTTCTAAGGTGTGCAGAGCAGAGGTGGGTCTGCTCAGAGGATGGTGACGTTTAAGAGCCCGGCTGGACGGAGAGGATGCAGAGAGGATGCAGAGCATGATGTGGATGAAATTGGAGTTCATGATGAGCAGAATTACATCCAAGCTTTAGGAACAGACAATACAGAAGGTGAGTTATGAATACATTAGATGTTATTAGAGCAATTTTCAATGTTAGAGTAATAGAGTGAATAGAGGGGTGTGAAACTGTTGCAATAAATCCTCGATTACCATCACTACAAGACATGGACCTGTTTACATATATTTTAACTTGGTGCATTGCATTAATATCCATATCAATGAGGATTAGGCTTTACGATCATTGTTAGGTTGTAGTCTTCTGTAGTGTTGAATTGGACTTCATCACTGACAGCTTTACGTTTTTTGGTTATTCTTCTTCGATCAGTCAGTTTTTCAACAACATAGAGTTGGGTTACTTTTGGTTTGCACACACATAATCCTGTTGATAAAAGAAAATCAGGAAAAGTGATTAAACCCTAATTGAACGACTTTCTTGGCTTTACAGAGGATGAAGATAATTTGTCAAGAGTTGCTGGATCCTCTATTTTCACTTTCCAGAAAGTGAAACGTAGTCACAGCATGGCCCACACTGGTGAGAACCTCCAGTTTCTGTTCTGTCATTCTTTGTCTTCAGCTAGATTTAGCAAATTATTACAGATTAAGTATGCTTACTGTATGTTTTTGTGTTTCTGTGAACAGCAAGTGAATTGGCTCGGACTCCTGGGAAAAGTGTGAGCTTTAGCACAACTCCAAACGTTGAACCCTCTACTCCCAGTCGAACAGGCCGCAGTGAGTAAAAATAAACCCTCTTTCGTTTTTTGAATTGATCATGTCCACTGCTCATTTTTGTAATGATTCGGTTTTTTTCTGCTTCTTCTCTTTGTAGACCAAAAAAGTGAAAGTAGGACCCCACAGAGGGTGAGACCACAAACAACTGTTTGACTTCTAATAGCAACATCTGCGGACACAATTTGTTTTAAGCTGTGTATTTTTGTACGGTCAGACATTTGATTTGTATTTTTCTTTTCCTTAAACCAGGGCAAGAAAGTCCAGTTTGTCTCAACAACACCACACAGGCTCAGGAAGAGACTGACGGGTAGGGATAGTAATATGGATTTTTTTTTAGGGCCGATACAGATCAGTCCATAAATGAGTTTTATTATGATCACAATCAATAATTAAAAGAAAAAACATTAAATGATTGTGAAATTCAAAGGAAAAAGCATTGTCAGTGTCAGCTATATTATTTGGTATCGGGACGGTATCGACTGATATCTGTCGATGCAAGTAAAAAAACGCAAATATCGGCCGGCCGATGTATCGATCGATCGATCCTTACTGATTGGTGAGTCTAGTCTGTTACAGTGAGGTCAAGTATGTGAATATAATGTAATATAAATATGTTTGAACATTTTCAGCTCCAAGCCTTCGGTCAGACAGCGACAGTGAGCTCTCGCCCTCTGACTCTGAGGAAGAGGAGGTTGATGATGGGCATGAGGAAGAGCAGAAAGTAACAAAGGAGGACAAGGAGAACTTGAAAACCCCAAGAACTCCCAGTAAAGGTTTATCAGCAGCTCTTTACAAGACTCCAGCCAAGAAGAGCAAGAACACGCAAGAACTTCCCAACCAGCCCACCATGATTGAGGAATACTTCGAGGCTCATGGCAGCTCTAAAGTCTTGACATCAGACCGCACACTGGAGCGCTTACACACCCCTAAACTTGACAGGGTCTGTTAGTTGTAACCATTTCAGTGAACGCAGTACATGAACTCATTTCCTTCATATTTCCTTTAATTTAATTTTTTCTCCCCCATTTTTGCAGGAGACTTTGGTTCGTCTTTTAGAAGGAAAACCATCTTGTTATTCAAAAGAAATCCAGCAGCAGTACACCAAACACAAAAAGCACTTTAACAAATGGATGTTACAGTTACAGTAAGTGTGGAAGCACTGTATCATCTGCATTATGTTTTAGTCTTTAAACATAAAGTACAAAGTCAAAGTGTCTTTTTTGCATGTAGGCTGGGATTCAGTATGCTGGTCTATGGTTTGGGCAGCAAAAAAGCTCTAATTGAGGACTTCAGAGTGTCTCACTTATCTCAAGAGATCCACCTTGTGGTTAATGGATTTTTCCCCTCCATTACTCTTAAATCAGTCAGTATTTCCAAAATAAGAATAAATGATAAATTATTTAATGGCTCCTTTTTTATCTTTCCTGTGACAGTGCTGTGATTTAATTCCAGATATTAAATGCTCTGACATGTGAGGTTCTGGAGCACCAGGGAAGTTTCCGAACGCCCTCAGACCAGATCCAGTTCATCACTCAGACTCTCAAAGACCGTAAGAGCCACACTGAGCAGCCAATCTTGAGCTTGAGTAGGAATTCTGTTTAACATCTCTAGGATGTCTTTGCAGGCCCTGATCTCCACGTGTACTTGCTTATCCATAATATCGACGGGCCAATGCTGCGAGGAGAGAAGACCCAAAGTGCACTGGGGCAGCTGGCATCCCTTCCCAACCTGCACTTGGTGGCCTCTTTAGACCACATCAATGCTCCTTTAGGTGGGCGTTTCAGAGAATTTGCTCTGCAGAGCTGATCACGCCGACATGTTTTCCTGCTGCTGAATGTGTCTGATGTGTTTCCAGTGTGGGACCAGTTTAAGCAGAGCCAGTTTAACTGGCTGTGGTGGGAGTGTGTGACGTTCCAGCACTACACAGAGGAGACGTCTTATGAGAACTCTCTGCTGGTGCAGCAGACCGGTGCTCTCGCTTTGTCCTCCCTCACACACGTGCTCCGCAGCTTGACACCCAATGCAAGGTAAGATGGCCATTTTCATGTGATTTAGTTATTAGGGATGGGAGAGAAAAATCTATTAACATAAGTATCGTGATTTATTGTTTAAAGATTTTTAAATGATTTTGTATTTAAAAAAATATACAGTCCAGGCTTTGAAAAGAATTCACTTTATTATAAAGTATGTTAAAGGTAGAACAGAGGATTTTCCAGGTCTGCGACGGTTAGAATAATTTTCAAATGATGCATGCGCATAAGACCGCCTCCTCCCCCACCTATCCTCCTATGAAAAGCCTCCTCCTATTACACAAAAATTAGAGAGGTTGATTGATGTACCAACGACCAATATTTAACGACATGCGGTAGCTATCTATTAGCTATTGTTTTTTGGGCCCCACCACTCCCAACTCACCATTTCTTTTTACTTTTTTTTTGTTTTTCATAAGTTCGGGGCTGCTACATATCTCTCCAGTAGGTTTTAGCAAAGATTTAAATTTTGTCAAATGAAAAATCCTCTGTACCACCTTTCATTTAAAGGTAGATAAATGTAGTAGTTTACTTCAGAGAGTCTATATTTTTCATTCATCCTTTTAGAAAAGTTTAAGATGTGGAAAGTATAACGTTCAGAAATGTGTATCTTTTTTATACTTTTTTTTTTTTTTCCATCTAAATTTTTATATGCAGTCCAGGCTTTTGAAAAGAGGGTATAAGTTCAAATAGCTGGTTAAAATATATTGCTGAATAAATCTTAGAAACGGATTACATAAGATGCATTTTTTTGGGAAATATGGTTCCTAATATAGACTGTAGATAGAATCGTAATTTAAATCAAATCAGCATCTAAAATATTGTAAAACAATCAAAATGAGAAAAAGCATATCGTTCCGGCCTTATTAGTTTTCGAACTGTTTGAGTCGGAAACTTCTCAAATATGTTTTTTTTTTTTTTTTNCTGCTGGTGGGATTCCAGCTGGAAAACAAGGACAACCCTTCGTACACAGGTGGGAACACATTCAACATCTACTAAAAGTGTCTTTTTGTTTCATCCTATTGGTTTAAGATTGTAATCAATGCATGTGCTCTGTGCAGGACTATCATTCCAAGATTTCTACCAGCGTTGTCGAGAGGCTTTCTTGGTGAACTCTGACCTCACACTGAGGACTCAGCTGACCGAGTTCAGAGACCACAAACTGATTCGGACACGCAAGGTGAACTTCAATTCGGAATTCCCAACTATCATTCAGTGCAAACTGTGTTAATTATCTCATCTTACACTAACTTTGTCCATGTGATGCTTCAGGGTGCAGATGGAGTGGAGTACCTGATCATTGCCGTGGATTCAAACACATTGACGGACTTTTTGGAGAACGAGGAGGATGACTGAGAGGAGGATGAAAACTTTCAACTCATGAGCTGTCTTTTCCTGCAGATTTGACCCGAATCAGTCTCTGATAGAAGAGACTAGCTACATCTGATAACCATGAAATTAAATTGTTGAGATGTTTGGCCCTTTTATAGCAATATGCCATCATGTTTCCAAGTGCTCGTGTTTATAGAATATACCTATTAGTTATTAAAAGCAACCCCGGAAGTCAGTTTATTGCTGGTTTTCTTTATTTAATTACAGAAATGTATTTACACATATAGCAAAATGTACATTCTTTTGCTTTTACAAGGCAGTTAGGCATGCAGCTGTAAAAAATAAACTAAAGCGATGGAAATCATTATTTGACCATGTAGGAAAACTGGGTCACACAAGGGAAAAGTGTTAACTTTGACAGCGCGTGCCTTTTCGGATCCTGAGGTTTGTGTTTAGGTCTAGAAAACCGAGTGAAACGATAGCCCTAAATGCATGCTGGGTGACGTGTTAGTTTTGGGATTTCAACAGTTTTCTATCTCGGCTGTCAGTCGCTGAGTGTCTCCTGAGTCCAGCGTGTACGTCTGCAGCCTGTTCTGTGTAGCTGTGTGTACAATCCGAAGCTCGTCTTCATCCAAATCCCTCAACAGCAGCAGAACTGCATCTAGAATATGAGTCTGAAAATATAGTCTGGTTACTCATTGGTAAAATAAATCTTGTAGGATTGAGCACAAATAGTTTCGCAGTGAGGCTAAGAGAGACCTTACCTTTTTAATTTTTGGTTTTTCTCTGGTTGATGGAGAAGAAAGAGAGGAGAACTTGTCTCTGGAGAGGGGCTTCATTCCTAACTCTTCTCTGATTTTGCTTTAAAAGAAAAATCAGGAGAACTGTTGTGTGCTTGTTTGAATCTCTTGACTAAATCTTTCCAATTGATGCATGATTTTAATTTGGGTGTTTTTTATTTTCAATTCAGAAAACCTACTTGGTCTCCTCCATGTTGTAGTTAAGTGGGTCATTCTCTGTCTCTGCATCAGGAAGTCCATTGTTGGAAAGCTGGTTCTGGGTACTACCCGGTGGTGTGCTGACCTCTTCGCCATCCACCAAAGCAAGTGCAATTTCATCCTCAGTCACCACTGCACACAAAAAAGAAGAACATATGCATGTACAAACTGGCTCAAATGGGTTAAAGAGTGGCAGCTCTTCAGCAGCCAATTTAAAGCTACATTTTGCAAGAGGGCAGGTGTGCTACTGATATCATGCACCCACCTTGATTGTCAAGTTTCTGAAGGCGAGGCAGGCAGCGCAGCACTGTGAGCCGGTACCGGCTTGGGTCAGTCCCACAACAAGGGTTCTCGGCCAACCAGAGCACTCGAAGACGTGTCAGTGAACGCAGGTGAGACAGTTCAGAAAGAGAGGGGATCATGTTCCTTCTCAGGTACAGCTCACTCAAAGACAGACAGCCAGCCAGAGGAGACAGAGATGAGATGCTGTTGGCACTGCAGACAGAAGGCCATTAGTTAGGTCAGTCTGAATGAGACTGCAGGTGTGACAGTTTCATGCCAGAGTTAACAGTATGCCTGACAGAGACACCTAAGAGTTATATGGACAAACCTCAGTGTAAGCACCTCAATGTTGGGCATCTGAGAGAAGATAGAAATCTGAAAGGATACACATACAGTTCATGTGATTAAAAGAGAGAGTGAGTATATCTTAAAACTAAAAAATCAGTGTTACTCCAACATCGTCACCGTTTGACTACTCACATCAGTCAGATTGCACCCCCTGCAAAAAAAACAAAACACGATGAAACGTTAATGCAGACGCAAGACATAAAATATAAATACTGAACCTGTCCACCATGGCTTTAATCGTGTTGACCGAAAGCCGATACAATTCCTAATATGCTAAAAGTTCATTAAAGCACTTACCAGCAGTTCAGTTTCTTCACACTCTCCAAGTCGGAGGCCTTTGCCTTAGCAAGGACCAATTTCCGAGTTAGCTTCATGGTGTATAACCGACCTTTTAATTACAAACGAGGAATATTCTCAATCATATGTATATATATAAACGAACAAGAAACACTACATCATGACAGGCTAAGTAGACTAACATCTCAGCTCAGCAGCAGAGACGTTGCCATTCACACTGTAAATACGCATGCGCATAACTACTGAAGCGTCCTTAGTTACGGGTAAAATATGTGTTGATAATTTTGTATTCTATGTATTCTATGTACCCGATATATAAATATAATAACCATATATCGATACAGCAAGATTTGTTTTTCTTCGACATTTTAATTTACGTCTAATGACTGCATCCCGCTTAAACTAAAAGTCCCACAATGCAAAGTGAGCGAGTGGGTAAATCGCGCTTGCGCGTTAAGCAATCCCTCTTTGGACCTACGTCTCCACTGATACAATGGTGAGCCTAGCCTGTCCCCTCAACAATCCGTACCAATCTGATAATTCCGGTGCCATAAATTATATAATCATATATCCAGAGGCTTCGTTGTGACCTAATCTATTTAATCCGAGTTTTATTTATTTTAGTTTTGTGATTATATCATGAGTAAAAGCTATGTTTCCATGTTCGTTTGAGACAGAAATGGCTGCCACCATTGCTTTACTCACCGAGCCCAAGCTTTGAGCCCAAGTACTGGGTGGCCTGGTCACAAACTTACCGTCGGAGGACATGTTCAGAATTTCGTCACGCATTTTGCACTTACAAACTAAGCAAAGTGGCATAGTTAATGTATTGGCAGAGTGTCTCATGATATAAAAGTGTAGTTTGATAGCAGGTAAGCTAACTCGGTGACGGGAAGTTTGTGTTCACCAGCCGGCTTTTCGGATGTTGACAGTCCATTTACTCCTATTCTCAGCAGGCGCGGGCATGAGGCGTAATTTAAGTTTGGTTTCATGTACAATATGGAAATACTGCTCATGATACATTACTTTCCTCTAAAGTAACAGTAGTCTACCTTAGCCAGGTTAATTAACTCGGCGTACCAGATAGTACTTGTGCATCTGCAATCATGTTTAGCCACATTTTCAATAACCGGGCTTCTAATGCTGTCCACAGGCCAAGCGCACCAAGAAGGTGGGGATTGTTGGTAAATATGGCACCCGTTATGGTGCATCGCTGAGGAAGATGGTGAAGAAGATCGAGATCTCCCAGCACTCCAAGTACACCTGCTCATTCTGTGGCAAGGTGAGTATTCAGATCACACACTGCTGTCGTCTACTTAATTTCACTAAAAAGAAAAAACAGCGCCCCAGGAATACATGCTAGATGGGGAATACCTGTTTCAGTTAATGGGCACACAAAAGTGGATGGTGTGTTTGGTGACTTGCACGATTTTCATCTTTCTAATGCAAATCATTTGTGTTTACAGACTAAGATGAAGAGGAGGGCAGTCGGTATCTGGCACTGTGGTTCCTGCAGGAAGACAGTGGCTGGAGGCGCCTGGACGTACAAGTATGTTGTGCTTTTATGTTGTAGTTTTATCTGCTAACAATTCAAGTTTTATTTGGACTTGACTCTTCCAGCCCAGGAGTCATAATATTAAATGGATATGGTGCAATTTGACCTGTTTTAATAGGCATGACTTTGTAGTGGATACAAGATTGGAAATATGAGAAACTTGAATGGAAGTATACCAATTAAACAATAAGCCGTATAGTTCCACATGCAGAGCTGGATGTCACCTAAAATGTTAGCATCAACACTGGTAATCAATGGTATTCAAATTCAACATAAACTGTTGGTTGGCCTGCCGAGTGTGAGAAACGTGTCATTGTGTAGAATTTGGTTTGTTAATCAGGCTATGTTTTAAACTTTCCTAAACGAGTCACATCCCTGTGGATTTTGTTCCACAAGTCATACTATACCAGCAAATGAGAGGGTCCCCTTTTCCAACCACTGGCATATGGCACATATTTATTAATCTATTTAAGACCGTCCAGTCGCGTAACATCCGAACAGTTCTGTTGTGATCATACCAACCACATGGCTGATGTGCCGAGCTGTAGTAGCACTAGAACAGAACACTGTGGCTTTTCTTGATGCCAAGCAATTAAATGTGAATTTAGTCTGCAAAACTGTAGAATATGTTGCATGCCAGACTGAATTAATAGATGATTGCTAGTGTGCTGGCATTATTGCATCAACATTTAATTATGCAGTACGGCTTGATTTGGGCTTTCTAGGATGATGCCTTCTTCCACGAGTGAATATTGTTGCTTGCATTTAAGGAATCTACTTCCTGGCGTCTTATGATACTTAAAGGGACACACCACCATTTGGGCAAATATGCTAATTTTCCACCTCTCCTCAAGTTAAACAATTATTACATTTGCCCAAATGGTGGTGTGCCACTTTACCCAACTTGTGCACCAGTAGTAGGAAAAGGATCAACCACGACAGATACATGGACTCATGGAGATTCCCAGTCTAGATAAACATTTCAGATTTCTCTGATTTATTCAGAGTATGAAACTTATTGGTAGGTTTTCAAAAGAATAACTTAGTCTTAGAAAATGATGCACAATCCAGCAACTACATTAACATCCTTCACTTATTAATCGCTAACTTTGTTGGATACTCGAGCAATATCTGACTTTAAAATGACATCCATGTTTTTCACTTGTAGAATAAGTATAAATTGTGGTAAGATGAAAATGCTGGAAGTCTAAGCTTAATTTCTCCAGTACAATTATCTTCAAACTGGAAAAAGTGTTGATTTTGACAAACTGATGCGTTTCTACTCAAATTTCAGAGTTCTGATTTCATTATAAAAGGCTACTTAAAACTGTTTCAGTTGTGAGGAGAAACATTTTCTTCAAAAACTGGTGACGACTAAAAGAAAAGGCTGTCTTACATAGTTTAACCCGGTGTTCTTTCTGCTCTTCCAGCACAACGTCTGCTGTCACAGTCAAGTCCGCAATCAGGAGACTGAGGGAGTTGAAGGACCAGTAAACCAGTGCGCCGCAATCACTGGTGGATTTGGGACTTTTCTATAATCAAACCGACCTGGACATGTCCTCAACTTCAAAAAATAAAACTGTCTGGTGCGAAGTCATTTGTTGGTGTCTTTGTAACTTTGTTTTGAATGTCTAAACCTTCTGCCTGTTACTCAAAACTCAAACTTTATTTATTTATATAGCACTTTTCATGCAGTAAGATGCAACACAAAGTGCTTCACAGCATAAA
>JAPMNP010723047.1:0-10949 GCA_029874935.1 Atherina boyeri | reverse complement strand
ACATTAAATCGAGGTTTTCTCTTTCACAGAAGAAACTGCTCATGACCCGCCTAGGCTATCATATGTATTCCAGGCTCTGATGCAATTTAGTTAAAATATCAAGACCCCACAGAGCAGAGTTGTACAATCAAACTGAGCATGTTTTGTTCTTTTCTACTTCTTTTTTTTTCTCCATGCATGCTTAATTTTTCTGAACGTCAGAGATTAACTGATTATCAGTTTGGTGCAGGCGGTGGAACCGTTTCTCTGTAGCATGTCTTCATTTGTGCATGCAACACAACACTTTCTAATGCTATTTTGACATTATATACTGTATTTTAATAGTTCTTAATAACATATCCACTGTTAAAAAACCCACCATATATATTCAAATCCAATTAACACATTTACCCCATACAATACAGCATTTTTTTGAGGTTTGTAAGTTTCAGAGACAAAACATACATCAGAGAACTCATCCTATCTAGGTGTGACCTTACCCAAAGGTCTTTTATTAGCGGTCTATTGATTCGATGAAGGAAAATGCCACAGTTTAAGTCAACATTTTTGTGTTGCATAAAAGCTTGGTAGACTCTGGTCTACATTGTCTGTGTTTTGTTTACATTGTGAAGGCTTATGATAAGAACTGTTGTTTATAGGGGCAAGGCTTTGCCAGTGTTTACTGAGTATTTTTTCCAACTAGACGGTGCTGATATTACATTTACATGTTCAGTCGACTGCACAGTTTGTCTTAATCAGTTAATGTACAGTTAAATCACAGATGTTGGGGAAAAAAAACATATAAACTTGTTTCTGGCTAATATAATTACATTGATTTTAAAAAGTCCTGTCTTGACAAGACTAACAAAGTAATTAAATATTTTTTAAACATGACATAAACATACCAACTGATTTAATAAGATTGTAACTGAGCTGGCTTCTCTGGCAACCGAAAACACCCTTGTCAGTGTCGCAAGCGATTTGTAGCATGAAACTTCCATGTAGGAAAATTTTACGCAATTAAAACAGACCTGGAGTAAAGAATTACCCGCTGAGTATTTGTTCTAAAGTGTACAGACCCTTTAGATTTTGGGCATATGAACATATTACATAGCTGAAGAGAGTTTGATGAAGCATATTCCTGTTTTAATACATCCAAAAAAAATGCTATTGAACAGCACTGCAAGTGCATAGTTGAGAAAGACACCAACTCTTTGTTTTGTCTAACATCTTTGTGTGCTACCTGCTACTGTGCCCCCTACCGAATCTTGTGTTACACCCCTGCTTTAGACCAGAGATTACAATAATTTACCACATTGATGACAAAACTGTTGTGCAAATCTTGAATGCGCAAATTTAATCCTAATGTTTCTAATATATACAAGCATGTGCATAAAACACAAAGGAATTGGTTCCAGCACTGACTGTGCTGCAGTCTGCAGTGACTCAATTCTTTTTGATATAATTGATGTTTTACTTTTGTGTTTACAGCTGCCAGAGCAACTGGAGGCACAGGAAGGGCTGATAAGTCAGTGGAGATTTCCCGGAGATGCCACAGGAGATGCCACCCAGCAGCTGAAAGGCTACATGGAGCTCCTCCGAAATACGGTAATGGCTGCAGATCTGTAGAGTGGGGAAAATGTTTTCAAAACTGCATGAGTGATTACAGAGCAGGGACAGCAGGGTATTGATATTCCTCAACAGAGATTTTGGCTGTGATTGTTACCATATGCCAAAGGGAGGTAGTTCGCTAAAGGCTGCAGGACTTTTTTTTCTTTTTTCCTCTCCTGAGTCATTAACTCAGTCTGGTAAATCTCGAAGGATTTGGAGGGATGGACTGGCCCTCAAAAGAGCTGTTTGAACTGATAAAAGCACAGTGGCTCTTTACTGTAACAGTCTGCGGCCCAGAGCTGAATTTATAGTCCACTACTTCTACTGGTAGGTTTAGGATTTCTGTTTCACTGCAGACTTGGTTCTTAAGTCGGACATCTATTGTTTTATTAGCTGTGTGCTGGTTGTGTGCATGGCTGTTAGGACTATGATGCTTCACTGGCCTGCGCTATGCTTGTTAAGTGCACTAATGTGAGAACGTATTTACATGGGTGGGGGCACTGTTCAATAAAATAGCTCTTTGGTAAATTAAATTATGTTGACTGAAGATGAAGTATGCATGGTTTCAAAGAAAGCTTAGTTTCCTTGACCAAATATTTGCCCTATATGTGGAAACAAATCAGTAACTGATGACAGATAAAGAAATACTGGTTCTTTGTAAGACTAGACAAATGGCAGCAGCAGAGTCGAGTATGTTGCTTTTGTTGGGTTAAACATTGTGTAAGTAGATGGTGCAAAGCTGGACAAAGACTGTAACATTACTAATAAATACAGTGTATTCTCCTTTTTAGTAGATCCAATCGGCTGGATTTCTGTAAAATCAGTGTGGATATGTATGGCACTTATCATAAGTGACATAAATCATCCTGACTTTTAATGTGCTGTCACCAAGTTTGTGTTTCTCTGCTCTGTCTCCAGTGGCAGGCAGCAGCAGACTGTTCCTCTGCTGCAGAGCGGCAGCAGCTGTGTGAGCGAGTTTTCCAGGGCGGAGAAGAGGAACTGGGGCTGCTGGAGGCACTCAAACTGCTGATGCTGGACAGAGCGGTGGAGCTGCACAGCCGCATGCAGGGAGACGGAGATGTCCCTCTCTTCTGTTGGCTGCTGTTTGCTCGGGATTCATCCGACTGTCCACGTTCCTTCCTCTCCAACCACCTCAGGCATGTTGGCCTCAGCGCTGGGCTGGAGCAGGTAGGAGAAACTAAGCACCTTTTTAAAAAAAAATGTATTTACTTATCAGCTTCATGGTAAATGAGCTATTGGAAAGTACCTGGTAGGATTTTTTTTTACTTCACTGAATCCAGCATTATTTTCTTCTTGCATAAACCACTGTCTCACTGAGCAGCGAGCATAGACAGATGTTAATGTAAGATGTCATGAGATGGGTGTGAAACATTTTTAGACTCTCGGACCTGAACAGAAAAACATGCTGATGCTTGTGGTAATTTCGAGTTGTACCTCTTCATCATCAGCCTCAAGGGAGAGGAGGTTTCAGGAAGGACAAGGTGTTGGCTGATTTGTTGTTCAGAGTATATTAATTAAAGATTTTACAGGAACTGCTTCTGTAAAAACACTCCACCCATAAGTATTATATTTGTGGACAGCTGATGAAACATCACTGTTTGAGGAGACTGCTAGAGTTCCTCTGAAACCGTACAATTATCTCCATACTGTCTTTCTGTGCAGGTGGAAATGTTCCTGCTGGGCTACGCCTTGCAGTGCACCATTCAAGTTTACAGATTATACAAGGCGGACACGGAGGAGTTTGTCACGTTTTACCCAGACGACCATAAGGACGACTGGCAGTCTGTGTGCCTCGTCACAGAAGACGACCGCCACTACAATGTGCCAGTTATGGAAGCTGCAGAGCCACAAAAGTTGCTCACCTCCAGCTGATTGCGACTGCAGGGAAACCACCTGCCATAAACACACTCCTCAGGTCAATGGAGATAAATTTATGCCAATTAAAGGAATAGTTTTGGGAAATATGCTTGTTAGCATGCTTTTGACGTAAAGCTTAATTTCAGATCCAATCAAAGCTTGCAACCAGTTAGTTTAGCTATAAAATCTAAAAGCAAAGGGGAACAACTTAACACTCTTTGTTCTCAGGTAGAAAATCCAGCTGCCACCACTTCTAAAACTGGAGGATTAAGTTAAATCTTGTTTCTTAGTTGGTTCAAAACCAAGTATTAAATGGATGTTGGTGGCTTTCTTGAATTTTCAGCCAGTGTACTTTGAAGGATTGGTCATATGTGGATGCTGAGGGTGTGAGGAGGTGGTATCAAACTAGCTTTATGGTTACTTAATTTAAATGTCAGGATCTATTAGTACGTTATCCTCTCTTTTTCATTACAAACTATTTCTTTTAGTTGTGTTTGTGTTGAGCAGGTAAAGTAAATAAGAGAAACTAAAAGAGAACTTTAGAAAAATAAAAAGTGCTTGAGGTAGTTTTCACTCTTTTTAGTGAAAGTCAATTTTTTTGGGTGGAAGGAGAAAAAAATTAACTAAAGAGACTAATTTCCCATTTCTAGTCTTTATGGTAAGCCACGCTAATATTATCCTTACTTCAAATATGTGTGGCTTAATAAGCATATGTCCCAAAAAACCAATGTATTCCTTTGAAAATATGCTGATTTGAGACCCTGTACAAGATGAGGTTTATGTGCTCTTGTACACACTGTACTGTATAGTTTTCTACTTGGTTATGTGTACATATCGGTTAGATCCAGATAAGTTTTCTGGGTGTCATTTTGA
This sequence comes from Atherina boyeri, assembly GCA_029874935.1. Classification (NCBI taxonomy): domain Eukaryota; kingdom Metazoa; phylum Chordata; class Actinopteri; order Atheriniformes; family Atherinidae; genus Atherina; species Atherina boyeri. The sequence continues at coordinate 6,608 of JAPMNP010723047.1, read as the reverse complement.
ATTTCAGAAGGGAAAAGAAAAAAAAGCCTAAATGTCCTTAAGGACCTTTTTTGTTTGACATTGCTCTACTCAGATCAGTGGAGCCGATGAAAGCAGCAAAAAGATGACTATGTTTACACTGAAATTTGGGCACTTTTGTATATTTATTGCTTTTTGTTGTCAAAAATTCATTTTCAGTGTAATTACAAGTGAAATGGCTGAATTAGTCTATGAAGGGTTTGATAATTTATCAGGTTAAACACCAGATGAGGATCAGGAGACTTGGAAGATTAATAGCAGCCTCTGTGTCAGAGGTGTGATTTGTAATGTGTGTGTGTGTTTGCAGATGTGTGTTAAACTCAACAAGTAACATGTTGCCTTTTAGCCAAGCTGTTCTGAAGAAAAGAACGTGCCAACTTTGCTGCAGAAACTGGCAAAAGCTTCAACCAGCCACTGGATTCATTAAGAAAAAAAAAAAAAAAGAAGCTTGCTTGGTCCTCCATGTTGCCTTAGAAATAATGCACAAAACGACTGAATGTTGGTCATTTGTGATAAGAGGCTATTCCTTTACCCAATTTCAGAGCAGGTGTTGGGGCGGGGGAAACATTTATTATGCCGATTGCAGGAATGCTCTTGCACTGTCAGTTTTGGGTGGCATTTGAATAAAATGGAATTTTTTGGAAAGGTTTTGACTTTTTTTCCCCTCCCCCCTATATTTTGAGCATTTCTGCTATCAACATGTTTTAAATATCTGCCACCAGATATTGGCATTTTACAATGTTTGTAATTGGTCTAAAGGTTGGACCTCACTACCATCAAACTCTCCCCAAAAAAACAAAAACAAAAGTAGGACAATATTTCTCAGTAATTCCAGGTAGGCAAAGGAATTAATAATAATAAAGCACTTTATTTGCCAAATAAGAATGCCTATACAGTATATACAGTACATAGGACAGTCTGAATACTACCAGGAAAATGCTTGGCAAAACAAAAAGTAGATCTGACTCCCAGACTGCATGGATAGTGAACAATCATAACTGTATTGTTTAACACGCAGTGATGATATGAGGGATTCCTGCCCCCTCCGGGCATTTAAATATACACAATGCATTACCTATAGAAAACAACAATAATCTGTACACCGTTGTATGTAAAATACGATTGCACAACCCAACAAGTCCCACAATATGTCTATATTTGAATCCAAGCAAGGCCTTGCTGCTTAATCATTGTTAAGGAACATAAAATAATGAACTCTGTATTTTGGTAACTCCACTACCACTCCATAGACATCATTCTTGCCGCTGAGGAGGAACAGTTCTCCTGTGTCGATTTCCCTTGTTAACCGGTAAACACATGAAAATGCTTAGTACAGCTGCTGATGTGATGATGCAAAAAAACTAGAGAGAAATGTTGAAAAAGTCGGAAGACGTGACAGTATTTACACAGATGGATGAACACTTGGAGGTGCATGGCTTTCTTTACAGTGTGCGTTTTAACGGTGCGTAGGTCGACGTGATGAAGACCCTCTGAAATCAAACCATACTCTGGTCCTCTCTCCTGTTCAGCACCAGAACACCTAGCAATCCCCCCTTTGGGAAAATTCCACGTTGAGGTGGGCTTCCTCTGCCGTCACTGCTCACTCCTGCTCCTCCTCCTCTTCTTCCTGGAGCTCTTCGATTGCGTCCATCTGAGTCCTGGAGCATACCTCGCTCATTGGGGCAGAGTCTTCGCCCTCCACGACCAGCTCATTTGACATCTCACTGTTTCTCTGTGGACATAAACAAGAAAAATAGATGAACACTGTTTCCTTCAAGACTACAGACAAAAAAAAAAAGTATTTTTATATCCTAAATGGTACAATTAATAATAATACATTTTATTTAAAAGCGTCTTTCAGGACACCCAAGGTCACTATACAAGATGAAAACGCAGTAAAATATAATGAAATAAAATGAAGAAAAACATGAAAAACAAACAGTAAGGACAAATCACAAGTTATAAACAGTTTTAAACAGATATGTTTTGAGTCGAGGAGGCAGTGACACTGGGAGTACCAGACCCGATCCACGAGGTTTGCTGAGGTATACCAAACCCGGCAGGTGTACAGTCATTCAGCTGAGAGACATAACCAGGCTGTTGCCAAGTTTTAAGGCAAAGGTGTTAATCTTCAGTCCTCGAGGGGCACTTTCTTTAAAGGTTTTTTTTTGTTTCCCTGCTCTAACACATCTGACTGAAATGAATGGGTCATTGTGAAGAACTTAAGTTGCTGATTCCATTTTATTTGAATCAGGGGTGTTGGGAGTAGGAAAACAAAAACCTACAGGATATGTGCCCATGAGGACCTGTGTAAGGTATCACAGACTTATGTGTATCAAATACAAACAAGTAATGAAAGATGTTAATAATCTTTCAGTCTTTGGGATTAGGAAATTCATGTTGGTTTATGACATTTTCATTCATTACCTGCAGCCATCGAGAATGAAGGTGCTGCATGCTGGGATGGGACGGCCACAATGTAAGGAATGTTCCCCTAAAGCCTCCATTAAAGAAAATAATTGTTGTCTGCTTACATTTTGTACCATTTGGCTAAAAATGGTTTAATTTGGTGACGAATGGAAGTGATGGCAAAAGAAGAAATAAAGAAAGAAGATGGACCAGGAGTACCAGAATTGCACTGCTGAATAAAAGATGCACTAATTAATGAACTAGTATTGTGCCAAACTCTGACCTGTTCAAAGTCAGACTCCTATTTTTTAGTGAACAGATTAGAATTTTAAAAAAAATGCATTCCAAATATATTAAGAGATTCAAGTTATGGATTTAAATGTAACAGTTTTAATAAAGATGTATTGGACATCCATTGAGAAAATATGTTTAACATTTGGTTATGAGTGTTATAAATTAACCAAGATAAGATTTTAGAAGTGAACCCGCAGTCTGAGTTAGGAAACACCATCTTGAAATTAGGATTATAGCTCAAAGGATACAAAAGGCAGCCTCAGAGCTAGTGACACTACAATATGGTGTGTAAATGGGTGAAACGTCAACTTTAAAATTCTCTAAATCAGCAGACAGTTTGGCTAAGAATAACTAAGATGGAAAACAAGGTTTTAAAAATGTGTATTGAAAACAAAGCTTTACAAGTCAAATATTTTGGAAAGCAATTGAATGTTAATAGCAGCAAAGTTTTTTAGAAAAAACATTTTACTAGTAGAGCTTTGTTTTCAACACACATTACAATATACATTTATGCAACTCAAGAACAGGCAACTACATGCGAGACTACATTGTCAAAGAAGCAAAAGAATTCAGGAGAAAAGGAATTTAACCAAACATATTGGTGAAGGTTTCATGGTGCTGATGTAACTTGTTTACTCCTCCTCCTATAGATGCAGTTTGTTGTGGATGGCATTTAGATGCTTAATTTTTGCAATTTCGCCTTTAAATAGTCAGTATTTGTTACACACTGCAACTTTAAAAGTTTCCATGAAGCATTGATAAAGTTTTAGTTTTAAAGTCATTATACAGTATAATTTGTGTTGCTCAACATGAAGGGACAAATAAGAGTGTCAAAGATCACTTTTCCTAGCAATGAACCATTTCCCTGAGGGTAAAAGTTGAAATTCTTGATGGCGGATGTTTGAGTTGTTGAGTATTTTATGGGTTAGTTTTGTTGCATTTACATCATAGATGGTATATAAAGATGGCTGACCTTTGTGTCCAATGATTCTCATGGCAAGGCTCAGCAATAAACGGTAATTCTGTAGGATTTAGAGCAGGGATCTCCAACTTCTGTCCTTGAGAGAAACTGTCCTGCAGGTTTCCCCGCTGCAACACACTTACTCAAATGGCTCATTACGCGGTTTGTGCAGAATTTGACAACAAGCTGTTAGAAAAGCATTTCAATTGAATAAGGTGCGTTGCGGACCTTGAGAACTGGAGTTGGAGATCCCTGCTATACATCCTAAATGATTTATAATGATGCATCATTATGAAAAAGGTGGAAATACACCAATGACTTGTCTGGCACTGCAGGTGTAAATCACTTTTAATATAATTATGTCTTTAAGCCTCATCAGGCTTCTTCCTAAATTTAGCCTTTTAAAGACTAACTATCAAGAGAACTTTAATGATGAGAACACATTACACCTGTTTTAAAAAAACTGCATTGGCTACCTTTGCATTTCAGGATTGATTTGAAGGTTCTTTTAGTTGCTTATGAATATCTTAATGGTCTTGGGCATTCCTATCTATCTGACCTGCATGAACCCCCTTCGCGGACCCTGAGGTCCTCTGGCACTCTCGTCGTCCTCGCCTGTGGCACATCCTGCCAGAGAACCTCAGGGCTGAAGAGACTGATGATGTTTTTTTTTTTTTAAAGAAATTCAAGACCTACCTTTTAACTGAATTAATTATTCATTCATTTCTGTTTTTGTCTTATTTTTCATTTATTTATTTGTGTTTTAGTCTTACTTTTAATTTCATTTTAGTATATTATTTTTATGAACTCCTTTATGTATCATTTTTATTTTTGTCAATGTTTTTTATTATACAGTTGAGGTTTATTTGATCTTTGTTTTAACTTTTTAACATTTCTAAATCCAGTAATATGCATAAACTGACTAAACAAAACGTTCTCTCACTTTCAACATGCAGAAAAATACTGAATTTCATTTTAAAGCAATATGCCAGATGTTTAATTTTGGTTCAACTGTTTCAAATTTTGATTTCATAGCTACTACAGTAACTGGAGCACAAACCTGATGTGGTCCAGTAAATTAAATATAACATTGAAATATTCAGGAAATCCTTTTCAATACATGAACATGAATATGCTAACGGCTTATAGGAGGAACCGGCCCTATTTAAGAAAAAAAAAAAAAAAACTGACTGTCCTGACAATAAACATGATTTGCTTTTTAGACAATCAGAGGTGTGGACTCTGCACAGTAAGTACAAATGTTCTGTTTATCATTTAAATACTCCCATCGGTGATAAAAACAAACTCGAACCCAAAACATGAACTAGCTGTACAGACAGACAGCTGTGCTTAATAAAAGCTTTTTGTTCTCGCCTGTATTTAGGGATGATTTCCACTCTGTTACATCCCCATTCAAGCTAAACACTGCCATTATAATTAGTAAAGGAAACACCTGGTTCAACATATCTGTGTTTTCATGTTTGCAATTATCTCAACCCAGGTGTTCTCACCTGTTGTCGATAAACATAGCAGGCTGCTATGGCAACCATTGTTGACTCCCCAATGAAGCCGGCCAAGAGCGATCCGACGCCGAGTGTGGCCCCGTGAACCCTGAAACACAAAGTGGTACGCTAATCTCATGCCTTTTAAACAAATTACTTTACAGCTTTAGCAGAGTGGAAGTGAATTCTGGAGGAAGCAACGGCAGCCCTGAGTCACGGCGATGACCCGTGTGACCCTCTCGATGGTCCCTTACCCCATGTAAGGCAGCACAACCAGACTTGTGATGAGGACAACGATGCGGAGAACCGAGCTGGGGGCCAGCACAAAGGTCTTTTTCAGGGTCATGAGCCATCCGGTCAAATGAGCCCGAACAGTCACTGTAAACACATATACGCAAACACACACACAAAGTGGAAACATCACCCCACTGGTCCGAGCAACAGCCCAGTTAAAGCTACAGCTGATGATGAAAAGTGCAAACGATGAGTCTCACCTGGCAGAGGAAAAAAGGAGAAAATCTTGAGCGGGACCACACACAGCTCAGCGAATGCATACTCCACTCCAATGACATCAATCAGGATCTTCTCCGACACATGAGGAGTCCAGAATAACACAAAGCAAAGCTGGAAAATGAACAAATGCAAATTTATTTTACCGCAAAAGAGCTGTCCGGCACACCTCATTAGATTTTATTAGTTCATTAGGGGTTTCGGGCTTTGTGTGGGCCTTTGAAGCTCACATAAAAAAACCACACAAGCGAGGGAACGCATGACAATGTTATTGTTTCTGGAGGCAGTCGCAAGGCGCTTGCTGTATTACCACTGCATCTCAAAGCAATTACTGTGCAGTCCCAACATTAGAGGGGACTGAACAGAGGTACAAATTGTCTGATGTGATCATGAATAAAACATCCATTTGTTTGAAAATGACAAATAGAATTGTCCTTTTGTCGATTTTTTTGCACTCCAGACATGGACTGAAGACAGGGCAGCTTTGAGACGAATAACAGATGTTTTTCTAACTCACAAGTTTAGGGTGACTCACAGACTTGTAAAGTGTTGTTCATACATAGACTATTAATTGATCATCAGTCATATCCCACGGAAATTGTTGGCTTTTTTTTTAAACACGTCTTAATAAGCAAGCAAATGATCCTCTTTGATCCGGTTGCCTACGATGAAAGTAATCTGCTCAAACATTTTGCGTGTAAAAATGGAATCATTTCGTATTTATTTTCAGAATCTGAATGAAAAAAACAACCCAAAAAAACAAAATAATTAGATATAGGGAAAAATTAAGTAGGAACATATTTGTCTCGTTAAAGAGGATAAATGTAACTTTTTTTTCCCCCAAAATAAACGTATCATTAGTCTTTTTATGTGACCATTTATGACTCAAACATCTTCTGATGAGCATACTGACA
>JAPMNP010723041.1:0-17639 GCA_029874935.1 Atherina boyeri | reverse complement strand
ATCATATGTACTGTTCTGTTCATAACTTTCTTATCTGTGTATGATGGATTACCTTGTATAATCCAAAGTACAAACAACACAGTGTGTAGAGAATAAATGTGCACAAAGCTACATCAGTGCAAACATTGTTCTCTTTTAATGTTTTGATAACAGAACATTTTTCCACGTGTCATCCTGACTCACTTATGAAACTGCAATCATTATAAAAGCACCTAAAGTTGAAAAAACAAGTGTAAATAAAAAAAAGAGAAGAAAACACAAGTATGACGTTAAATATAGAAAAGTAACACAAGAATAGCTATTAAAGTGTGTGACCTCTCCATCTGTCATCCAATTCTGCTCATCAAAACCACAATAGTTTCACTTCCATGTCTCAGACGACATGGCCATTTTTTCCCAAAAGAGTAAATTTAAGACAAGGTTCATACAGCTTTACAAGTATTGCGTGAGAGATATCAAATCCTCTTAGGAGAGACGCCCCAATGCTGGGGATAAAAACAATACAAATATCCCTGACCTCTGCCGATAGCTATCGCTAGTGGAATTAGGTTAAAGAGAGGGATTCAGTCGGCTAGTCAGAGAGCCTGGTTAACACAATTAGGTGAGCAAACCCACGCACAACATTCTACGAGCATGCCTGAGCGACACCAGGAAATGTAAAAACAAAACGGGAGATGCCACAAAAGGCAGGGGGCCAATATGGAGGTGAGCAAGTTGCAATATAGGCAGGTTTCTGTGCAGCGTCATCACAGAAAGCGCACAACCAGAAAGCTGTGCACCTCCCAGTTTATCTGAAAGAGCCAGGTTCCAAGATGACAGGGCAGTTAATTTAGCCAATCACCCTAAAAGATGGATGCAAAGTCCGAGTGGATCACAGTCCCAGGGGATCACAAGAACATGAGGTCCAGAGTCCGTGTAGCTACAGTCCCTGTACTGCTAACTGTGCAAATAGGCGGTACAGGGACTGAAATGCAAAAATTCTGATCCTGAGTTATAATATGTATCTCTTAAAATTATATATAGTTTTAAGAGATACATATTTATATTATATTCTTTATATATATATATATAGAATATGAATATAATATAAATATGTATCTAAGGATTCGCCTAGATATAGATTCCCTTTAAAACACAATATGATGTTGATGCCTCTAATCGAAAATGTGTCTTACACAGCAAGATGAATTAATGAGAAACAAAAAAAGGTTTTGATTACAGTTCGTCATGAAAACTACCCACCAACAAAAATAACTTATGGGGCTGGTTTTGAAAAAAAAGGGACACAAAAAAAGATTTTAAAAAATTGAAAGGCTGCCTCATGATCACATGATAACTGAGCTACTCCTATGGAGAAAGAAAAAGAAAACGCATGTTTTTTCTCTCACACATATCGCACCAAGCACAGAGCAGACAAGCTGACGGAAACTCCTAAAATCACTTTGTGTACTATGATCAAATTTGTTGCCCCAATGATAAACAGGCAGTTAGCAGGGAGGTCCCTCTACAGTTGTGCTTCAACTTTATCAGACAGTCAATACAGCAGACAGGAAATAAAGATACTGTCAACAGGACATGCTGTGTCAGCAGCAGCTCCGACCGTGTCAAACCTGCAGACACCCAGCCTTACATCAGATGGCCACACTTTAGGAAGAGTGACAATGCCACGCTGGAATGTTCTTTGAGTTATGAAACATAAATGTAGGCTATTTAATGAAAACAACTTCATAGTACACTTTTTAAAACGTTCTCATCTTTGCTTTTTCACTGACTGTTTTCTCTCACTGTATTAACATGAAGGCCAGCTTTGTTTTCTCACTAAGATAACAGGATTTTGAATGTCTTGAGAGACAGAAATTGAAATACAGAAATGGAATTTTGTTAAGAGTTGAAAGAAGCCTGTTGTATCTTTTTTTTCTCAATGGGCAATCATACAAAATTGTAGTAGCTAACTAAAGCTATAGCCTAATATATGCATAAATAGTTGCCATTAACAAGCGGTTAATTTGGTTTGGTTATCTTACCATCCAACATAAAAAACATAAACTTATCCAATACATTCCAGGTATAACACTTGTTGATGCAAATAACAATTAACTCTCAACCAACTGACCTGGTTAACAAAAATTAAAGGCAGGCATTTTATTTCTATAGAAACTGACAACATTTCTATAGAAACGGACAACATTTAGTTGTCAAGTTAGTTTGCAGTTACATTATGGTAGAAGACATTTACTTGCTCCACATGACATCAGGTCTTGGTCTGATACTAGACCATGGATGATGATATTAGCATATTCCTTTAGCTTCACTTGTCATAAGGCAGCCAGACTTAACAACAAGAACTGATGTCATCAACACTTGACTTCCACAATACACTAAAACAAATAGCTACCTGTGATTTATTGGATGTTAAAAAGATTTTTTTTGAAAAGACCAAAGGGTGAGGTATACATTTTGACTTTTGAAGATTGCATACATTTTAAGTTTAGGGATATTTTGCTTTGATTGTGATAATAAGGTTAATGCCCTATTATATAAAGGTGTATTTTTTTATGATCTTATCAAGATGAATGATTCTAACACTTAGCCAAGTAAATGAGGATTTGTAAACATTCAGAGAGAGACCAGACTCCAAGAGTTTGTTTTGCGTTTCCCGTTTTGGGATGCACAATCACATCAGCACACTATAGGTATCAACCGCAATAAGGGAAATAAAGGTGCATTAAATATTGTCAACGTCTTGCATACTTAAGAAAAAATGTTTAATTGAAAACCTCACACACAAATAAATAAGATGAAGACGTGTACTAATAAGTGTGTACATTTAAAAAATATTCAGCTGTGAATGGACCTTAAAAACAACCGCAGACTTAAGACAATTAATTCCAATCTCTGGGTGTACTGGAAAGTTAATCAACATATGGGGCATACTTAAATATGTAAATAATTAATGTAGCAGACTGCATAATATCAGAAAACAGTAAATAAATAAATATAAAGCAATGAAAACAAAACAATAAACTAGTTTCTTCCCCATACAACATGATGATTTCTGTCAGACAACTTACATGTTTAATTTTAAATGAAAACACAAAACAACCACCACAATTCTAAAGCTAGGACAACAAAAACAAAAGTTATGAAAAATTATTCAACTCGCTATATGTAGCATGGTTAAAATTGTGATAAAACTATTTATGTCACTCACCAATTCAACAGAAGCCCTTACAGTGTCAATCAATCAATCAAATAATTATCCCCTGACATTAAAAACATTAAAGGAACTGTCTGATTTTTGTACATGACTGTAAAAAACACAATAAAAACAGTCCCCTGGGCTATATGCCAAGTCCTGCATATATGCACTGTTTGGAGGCTTTGAGCGGCTAAAACCAAAACAGAAACACGGACACAGCAATGCTGCACCTGCAAAGACGCATCTTTATGTAGGCCTCGACAGCGTACAGTAATGCGACACAGCTAATGCATGTTGAGATATTAATATATATGATTGCCAAGCAGCGCAGAGATAAATTCGTGTCGAAAAACTGTCAGTGGGTCCCGGTAAAACTCGCCATGATAAATCCATTCCCACGAAGGTTTTTTTCTTTCATTCTTTCTTTTTTTGGGGGAATGGTGACCAGACGGCGCGCCCCCTTATGTTTGTTGTGATGTCAGCTGTCTTTGCAACCAAAAGTCCGTCTTTGACACTGTGTAGGCCTATCTAAATAGTCAAAGCTTTGCAATACTACAGTTTTATGAATGTAGGCCTACTGCTTTTTAATCTGCGGACGTTACACGACGGTTGCCAACAGACTGACGACCAGCATTCTCCAACGAAAACGTTGGTCGTTCTTAGCGCTACTAGCTACAATATTTACTAGAAACACAATATTTAAATTTTAAAACACATGGCCAAACGTGAAGCATGATGTGAACACATCGAAACACCCTTACCGTGAACGTGTTTATTTCGGAGCAGGCGCCCACATGAGCTACTTCCTCTCGCCCTCCTGGATCCTATCCTCAGACTGAGCAAGTGAACTGGGGCGAGGGGCGCTGACGACACCACACGACAGTCACGTGTTTTGTGGGAATCTCCGGTCACTACTTAGAAAATTATACAATTTTAACTCTTGTACTGTCATAGTTATGAAGTGTTTTCCATAACATCACTGGGGTCATGATGAGAAGAACACGCAACGCAGCATGACCTTTGTATAAAGTGCTGCCACAGAAAGATCTAGATTATGGAGAATAGGCCTACTGCTACACGATACGTAACATGAGTCAGATTATTTATCAGTGATGTAGGCTATACCGGCTTATCCTCCTGAGACCTGACAATTATTTTCTTTCTTGTGTACGGGATTCTGGGACATTTCAGTTGAGCATTATTTACGCAATCTCTATACGTCCGACTGTAAATTGAAGAGGGGGAGCTCACAGGGCATTTGGACTTTCTTTTCATAATGACACTTCATTATTTACATTTTATGGCAACAAATGTTGATTAGTTTTCGTTTATTATCTTTTCTTCTTCTTTTTTTTTAAAGAAAAAAGTTAATTTCAATCTAGAAAAATATGAGCAATATAGCTAGTCATTTTAATCCAGTCAAAACAATGTATTGGCTTAATTCAACAGGATTTGCTAATTCCCCCTTTTAAAAGAACAAAAACAAGAAAAAAAATGTCCATACTTCAGGAAGCAGGCAATTCTTTTTTTTTCTTTTTTTGTGGATGCTGAGAAAACAGAGAAAACTGCCATGCCAGGGGTTGAGATGTGGAGCAGATCAAATCATTTAAAAATAGCAGGATGTTATTATATATTAAGGATCTGAAAAGAAATAACGTGATGATACCAACCGTCTTGCATGGCCAATGCTTATCTCCAGACACCCTTACACCCCAGAAATGTTCACATTAAAATAAAAGAGTTCAGAATGTTACATCCTGATACATTTCACACTACACCACAAAGGAGGAAAAGATTTATAATAAATTCAATACAATCACTGAAGAAAAAACATAATTGTTTATCATGTCTCTTAAAATTGCTATAACCTACTCTTAAACATTTTCTGAATATGAAAACATTCCTTTTTCAAAGTCTCAGGAGGCCATATGACATACAATCAATGTCTTTAATTCAATGTATTTACATAACTTTAGTTAATGAATCCAATGAAATACATTTATGAGAGTTTTTTAAAAAAAATTGTATTCCAATTCTATGCCATTCTATTTTTGCAAATAATTTGGAAAATTCCACTTTCTGGTGAACGGGCACATCAAAACATAATAAACGTAAGTGACAATCTGTAAAAATTACAGTATTCACTTCATGACCTCAGATTTAAGAGGTCAGACCTTTGGACTGGGGACCATCAGAGTCTATTTCTCCATCAACCTTTCAGCCGGCAACAATTGTAAAGGCTAGTGGCAAATAGCTGAAAATGGCCATTTCTTTATTCACAGAAAAGAATAGTATTAAAGGCGCATTTAGCACTTTTACACAGATGATCATTGTTCTTTATATTTTTACTTAATTTCATATAAAAAATATTACAGTCATTTGATATCACACATAATAAAATGTGTTGTAATATTTTTCTTTATCCACACATAAGACCAAGTAGACATATTGCTGTCCAGTTGTTTTACCCATATAAAAGATGATCACTCATTGCATATAATAAATTAATCAAAACATCTAATTGAATATTATACATCTATTAAGTGTCAATCTGAAACTCACTTGGATTGATGTTCTTAATGTGATGCAACTATTAAGCCATTTAGACCATTTACTTTTCCCTCTGGGAATTAATAAAATATTTTGATTCTGACTTTGATAGATTGCTGATTAAAATTGATAATGGCAGCTGGAACAAAGAGTTTCTTTGGGGCTCCTAATAACCCCTATTTGTGTGACTTCAAATTCTTTTTTACAAATATTCACAATCTTTAATAGACCTTACTGGAAGCAGGCAGGATAATATTTACATGTAGCTAACAATGTGTTACAGTGATTCATATTTCTGCAATCTCTTATTAATCCAAATTCTAAAAACAAATCTAGCGAAGGTAAGTCAGTGAAACATGAGCATTGTGCCACTGGGGATTTGGGGTTCCACAGAATTTCTAGTATTGTTCTTGACTAGTATCATAGCTTTATGAGAAATATGGTAGCATTGAATCTCTAAAAAAAAGAACTACTCACATTCACATATGTTTCTGAGTTGCAGTTTGATAAATGTAATTTTTTTTTTTTTAGAAAATATGCATTTACCATACAGAAAGTGAACATCATTAAAATTCTCTATATGTAGAATCTAAACAATATACATAGGATATGTTTTATCTAACAATTTCTCTTTACAAAGTCTGTCTGCCATGCATTTGACATCCTGTCACAAGGCAAGTTGTGAGTGTGAACACATGTGACACCCACACCATGTTACCACAGATTGAACAGCAGCTACTGGTTGTAAGGGCGGCTTCGAAGCAAATTGTCCAGTCCCGTCTTGTTGATAGTACCATATGCCTGGGAATAGCTGCCAAGTTTTGCTCTCGGGTCACCAGCCGCCGCTACATTACAGTTATTCTGAAATACTTTCTTGCTGTACCGGGGAGGTGGTCGAGCCTCACGAACTTGAGAGCTGGAGCGCTGGTTCTGCATGAGAAGAAAATTAAGGTTGAAAGATAACCTAGGTTTTACAATTATTTTCATTTAACTATGTCACTCTCCCCCAGTGTAGCTGTGGCGACACAAGTAGCTTACCATCACCGAGTATGAATGTAGAGTGAAGGAATAATGTATTCAAAATTGTAAATTGTCTTTGGGTGTCTTGAAAAGCGCTATATGAGATTGATGCATTATTAATATTATTACTTTAATGAATCTAATTCCTGAAATATTCAAATAGCTACAAACATGAAATTATTTGCATCCAGCATTTAACATCATAATTTCCCTGCCACAAGACATGATGGACTGACCAGGCGGGCTGATGTTACATGCAGCCCTGCACACAAAGATGCGTCCTCCTTGCGGACTAGTGGGTTGTTCTGTGTTTGGCTTAGGGTCATGGAGAAGGAACGGTTATGGGCCAAAGGGGCTGAGCGACCACGCTGCAGAATCTGGTCCATGGACTGGTGGAGAAAGGGTGAAAAGTTAGAACAAAGGCTTACAGTGAAACAAATAAATAGCTATCAAACATAGGTAGACACAAGAAAAGAAAAGAAAAGAAAAGAAAAGAAAAGAAAAGAAAAGAAAAGAAAAGAAAAAAGAAAAGAAAAGAAAAGAAAAAAACCCAAAACAAAACAAAACAAAACAAAAAGAAAAGAAAAAAGCCTCTTAAAAGAAAGAATACAAGATTACGTCACAAGAAAAAGCATAATTGAATGGTTAATTAACAAAGGTGGGTTGCTTACTACATCAGCGCTAGTGCCCTCTGCTGGTGGTGTACTAGCAGTTCCGTTACTAGTCTGTCCTAGTTTCCTGCTGGCTGCATTAGAGTGGTAGTAATGAGAAGAACCAGCTGGAGCCCAAATAATACCATCTGAATGAAGAGAAGAGTTTGTGTTTTAAGCCTGAGACCAAGTTTAGATATAATCAGTAATTGAGAGCTTTCTGATCGGTTTGCATCTCTGCATAGAAGAACAAACATTTTCTATACCTTACTCTGGGAAATAAAAAACCCCAAACATTTTTACACGATCCTCTTTTTAGCAAACAGAAAAAGGTAACAGTCTTCGTTACAGACTTATCGGGTCAGTAAATCACTTTTTTTGGTGGTAAATCACAAAACACACAATAAACTGAGAAATAAATTCTCATACTTGGGGCATGTGTTATGGGGTTATATGTGGTTTTTCCTAAACCCAGGCCAGCTGAAGGGCTTGTCTTCTCATCAGCAGATGAGGGGGGAGCATTCATGGCCCCTGCTTCGGTGACGGCTGGATTTAAAGGCATATAGTTTGACTTGTCGGTCTGCTCATGGGATGGCTTTCCTTTATAATCGCAGTCTCTGTGGTTGTTTGCTACCGATGAGCCCTTGTCTCCTTTATCACACTTCTTGCTGGGCTTTTCCCTGCTATCGAGACACTCTCCATTCTTTGGCAGCCTCAGCATCCCTTGATTAGTTCTCCTTTCTAGCATCATCTGCGTGTGAAGAAGAGGAACATGAAATAAGTTTGAACTCTTTGATCAGATAAACTTTCATGATTATGAATGACATCCATTTTTACTTCTGTAAACGTATAAGCAAAATAAAAATTGAGTTGCTTCCTCTACCTCATACAGCTTGTTGCGGTATTGAACCACAGATAATTGTATATCATCGTCCACTGGGAGCACTACGTCATAGTTGAGAGCTGGCTCTTTGGCGGGATTAGAGAACCTT
Source organism: Atherina boyeri (assembly GCA_029874935.1). NCBI lineage: Eukaryota > Metazoa > Chordata > Actinopteri > Atheriniformes > Atherinidae > Atherina > Atherina boyeri. The sequence continues at coordinate 9,228 of JAPMNP010723041.1, read as the reverse complement.
CAGGAAAAGAAAACTCAGTTGTAGACATATAATAACAATTCATAGTAAGATGTCAAAATGGCACAATGTCACAAATATTAATTTCTGTAATCCACAGTATAAATGATTAGTATAAAGAAGAAACTATGGAAAAAATTATTCACAAGCAAAAGAGAAACTAGATTGAAAAAGATATATACCAGACCTTGATTATAAGGAAAAAATTAAACTTGTTCTAATCTACAAAGTATACTGAAAGCTTTTAATACCTGGCTACATATGGGTGTTGAAGAGCTTGCTCTGCAGTAAGTCGCTTGTCTGGATTGAAAACTAACAAACCCCTCAGCAGGTTGAGAGCATCAGCAGGCACTGATGGTTGGAGAAGATCCTCCAGAGGCACCTGTGGTCTGGTGAAGGAAGAGAAAAATAAAATCCCCAAATGAAGCTGTTATCACCAAGCAGCAGGCAGAATCAGTACTCTGCTGCTTTCTGCTGAAAATGACAAATGCAAACATTTAAAGTACACTGCTCATCTTCATATGGGCTGGTTTGCACTTGTCATAACAAGGTGGCCTGTTTAAGCAGTCATTGCTTAGTTTACAGTTTTACATCTCCACTGCTGCTTCATTGCATCACGCAACAATCCCTCTAGCTCCCTGAGCATTTAATCAAGCTCACCTTCTCTTGCACACTCTAGTAATAGTCTCCCCCAGTGGAGGGAAATAGATTTGTTAGCGTCATAAGGGCTCTGTTCCAACAACAGGGTCAAAAAGAGGCCAAACATTAAAGGTGCACTTTTTGTATTCACATGCAAACACACTCCTTCTTATGATATTGGTGATACGATCATTACATTTATATCTACATTAGCTAACAAAAAAGAAACACTTTACATAATAAATTAGAAAGAAAAAAAGCAAAACATACATACGTGCATATATACACATTTATATTCCCTTACTTCAGTAGCATTCTTTGAATGACAGATGATCCATATTCTGACTTGATGGCAAGAATATCTGAAAATGTTTAAGTTTTTATTCAATACAAACTAAAAGTAAAGTGTTAAGCATTTGAAACATTATTTTACATTGTACATTACCTTCGGGGGTGGGGTGAGGTATGGCACTCATGATCTTCTCTATTTGGTTAATGGTTGATGTTCCAGGAAACAAAGCTTTCCCCAGCAGCATTTCTCCCAGGATACAGCCAAGGCTCCACATATCAACACCTTTAGTGTACCTTTTGAAAAGATGAGCTCTTTTTTACAAGGTATTACACTTTGAAGAACTATACATTTTGAAATCAGAATTCCCTCCTAATATAGAACCAGTGTGAAGCATTCAGTTTAGTGAGACTAGAGCTTGCAGATGAGTATGTCTCCCTCTTCAAGTTTGCAGGAAAATCTATGGTGGCTGCCAATCCAATAACAAATCCAAAAGGCAGGTAAATCTAACAATGGAGGTGCTGGAGACAATCTGCCTCCAATATGACAGATCTCAGGGCGGCAGGGACTCAGGTGGTAGAGCAGGTTGTCCAATGACTGGAAGGTTGGCAGATCGAAACCTGCACCCTCCAAACAATCTGTCGTTGGGTCCTTGGGCAAGACACTTCACCCTCCTTGCCTCCAGTAACAACATTGCGGGCTTATGAGTGTGTATGAATGATCGGTGGTGGTCAGAGAGGCCGTTGGTGCGGATTGGCTACAATGTTTCTGTCAGTCTGCCCCAGGGCAGCTGTTGCTACACAAGTAGTTTACCATCACAAAGTATACATGTGGAGTGAATGAATAATGTATTCAATGTAAATATAAAGTGTCTTTGGGTGTCTTTAAAAGTGCTATACATGATTGATGCATTTTTATTATCTCCTTAGCATGAACTTAGATATTTTATGGTGAAGATGTGGTTTTAAGGATTTATTTACATTAGGGATACAGTTAAGATTTGGATAAAATAGGGTAAAGTAAGCTTTTGATTGATGTTGGGGAAAGACTGTTAAGATTAAAGTGAACGTGTTAAGATAAAGGTTTAGAAAGGTCATTAACAAAGAAAGAACAAGGATAGTAATGACTGAGGAGAACAACTTGGGAATGTGAAGGTGTCTATCATGTTTTCCAAAAGTCTATTTCTACCTATCTAGACAAAAATATAATATTGAAAATTTCATACTAAGCTGGGTTAGCATACAAATTATTAACTTTACAGTTGTACAACCAAAACTGTATTTGTATGGAGTTAGCCTCATTCTCAACTTATAAAAGAAAAGAACAATTACAGGTAAATGAAATTACATTTCTACTTAAGAATCCTCTTAAATCTGACAAACTAGTCTTTTAGATTAGGTACACTTGTATCATTCTTAGATTAGTTGTTGTGAAGGAAAAACTAAAAACAGCTGTTAAAGGTTATCTATGAACAACAGATGCTCATCACAGCAGGTACCTTGTGGATCCCAGCAGGATCTCAGGGGCCCGATACCAACGCGTGGCCACATACTCTGTCAGAGCCGGATTCCCACTGTCCTCTTGGATCTGGTTGAGTGATCTGGCCAGGCCGAAGTCACACAGCTTGACAACACAGTCAGTGTCCAGGAGCACATTGGAGGGCTGTAGAGGAAAAACAGACAAGAGAGTATTTTTCACTAAAACAGCAAGGAGTTTTATTTTCACTGAGGTTCACTGAGCATGGTCAAGATATGAAAACAGGAATGAAATAATCAGTGAGAAGGTAAAAGAGGTTTTGCAAGACAGTACTAGAAACAAACTCCATTCTGTAGGAGTAAAGCACGTAAGCAGTTTTGTGCTACTCTAAAGCAAACACTGAAATAAAGTCATCAAAAGCTTTGTACAACTATTAATATGGTTTTTCAAATGCTACTCACCTTTTGGTCTCTGTGAATAACATTTCCTGAGTGCAGGTATTTGATGGCTTTGAAGAGCTGGTACATCACGTAACGCTTATGGATGTCCTTCAACAGGGAGCCTTTCTTTATTACAGCATGCAAGTCTGTGTCTGAGACAAAGGAGAAGACAAAAATTAAAAGTGAAAAACACTTTACTTATCCCCTAAGTGAGATCATTGTGGGGAATGAATGAAAAAATGGTTGTGCTGAAAAAAGGTGAAAAACTATAGCAAAAGCAGTAGTTTAATTTTGATGTTGATGATGTTCTTTGATTGGTAAAGAACATCATCTAAGCTGAAACCCATATAAGAGAATTTAGGATGGCATGGTAAATGCAAAGAATTGTTTAACTTAGATCATTCAAATCATTAAATAATCTAAGTTAAATCATTTACTTTGATTTTTTATTTCTCAAAATTTTCTCATCAGCTTAATTTAATTTGTTATTAAACATCCCTTTTTCATTTCAGGCCTATGATACATTTGAAACAAAGGTAACAAATCTTTAGGCATTTTGTAATGTGCATTTCTTCTTAACAGTTAAGGCTTGCTGACACTGACTTTAGCAGGTCATGGAGCCTTTCAGTTGTTATTTTGTTCCATTATTCCTGTAAACATGTCTTAAATTGTGGGATGGTCATTGCATTTTTTGTTTCAGAATTCTCAACACACTTATTGGGGACAGGCCGAGACTTCAGATAGGCCAGTCCAGTAATCATACCCTCTTCTTGCTCCAAGAAGAGGGTATGATATGATCTTTGTAATATGTGCATAATGTGGTATTGAACTGCTGTCCCTGATAAAGATGCTGTCTTGATGACAGCATATCATGCTCTAAAATCTCAGTGAATTTCTCTTTATACATGCTGGCATAACACAAGTGTAAGTGAGCTTTGTCAAGGGTGCTGATACAACCCAACACCATCACAAAGCCTGGCTTTGGACTTGTTTCTGAGTATTCCATAGTTCATTTCTTTAATTAAAAAAGGGTTTTGAAATCCTGACTGTTTTAAATGCAGTATATTTCCACTGTGTGATCGTCCTTTCATAATGCTTACAGACTACTGAAACACACTCTACTAACATCAAAATCAGTGATTTCAACCCAGCAGCTTAGTTAAAGTCAAATGACATTTATGAGAGAAGCTGTAGAGCCCTCAATGATGCTGCGGTACAGTCAGGGATTTAGACTGCAACAGCGAAGAGGAAAGTCTGCAGACTCAGCAGTACGACAGTGCTGCCAGCTAAGGGAAGGGCAGGCCCCCTCCATACACATTTGCACAAGCACCTTTCAGTGCCAAGTTAAACTACTTAATCCCCGGAACCTTCCCTGGGTTGATGTGTTGTAAGTTTGATGAAATTGTTCAAACAATTTGAGCAGCATGTTGATCATTACAGTACTCACCCATATATTCAAAGATGAGGTAAATGTCTTTATCATTTTGGGCTCGGATGACATTTAGAAGTTTGACAATATTGGGGTGATCTCCAAACTCCTGCAAAGGGGATTAAGAGTTTTATAGACAGAAACCCAACAAATCCAGAGAGGGAACACTCCAGCTATTGTTTGACCTCTATTCACTGGCAAGTAATATGAACAAGTTGTATAAACACCATTGAAAAGTTGCTAAAGAGGTTACATAATTGTCATTAGAAGCTGTATGACCAAAGCATCGGAGCTGTACTGCAGGATGAAAACAGCTGATTAGGGGGCAGTGGAACAGCTCAGGGGCACATGTATGTAGGTCAGCAGATAAAGAGTAAATGAGGGAAAGCTCATACAAATATATATATATACTGTATATATATATAGATATATAGATATAGAGATATAGGCCTATATTTATATATATAAATGAAAAATCCACATTATTTTTGTCGTTAGTAAATGTTTAAATACTAAATATTCGGCAAGAATAAAAAATTCACAAGTGTTAGTACAGCCTGTGCCACATGCATATACACTATATGTAACTCCAAGCCTTTTTGTCACACTGAATAATACATTGTGTAGGAAGTTCTAAGTATTTTAATCAGGACAGTACCATCACATACTGATCAGATGGGGCTCTTTCACTGCAAAAACTAATTTTAATGTTTATTATTTGTGGCAGCACAGCAGAAACATGAAAAAACAATAATGGAAAAATTGATGCACCAATCAGATAGAGTATGGTAGTGGAGGAAATGAATAAAAAGTAAGCATTTCACTGGTTTAGTGGCATTACATTTCCAAAATCAGCTATTCAGATACTATAATAATAATCAAGGACTTGAAGTTACCTGAAGGAACATGATTTCTCTGAATGTTCGCTGTAAAAAGAAATAATAAAATAAACAAACATTACAGTCAGGAAAGTTTACAAAGAACATGCAACCATAAAGTATGTACAGACAACTCTCCTGTTATGATAAATAATTAACTGTCTTCCTCCTGAAGGAGAGGGAAAACTGTAAACTGGTTACTGTAAATCATTGCTTTCCCAATCAGAGTTAGCACCCTCCAATGGGTCATTAATGACAGGATTATAAGAGCACTAGGCTATTCCACAGATAAATATCAGATATTACATGAAGTTGTTTTCTTGATGTTCTCATTCATTTGTATCTTTTTTAATCTGAAGGATTTTAACTCCAATGGAAGCACTGCAGATACACAGTATACACACCTGGGCATCAGTCCTGTTCCTGAAAGCATCAAAGATCTTTTTCACTGCAACAATCTCCCCCGTTTGTCTGTCAACTGCTTTCCATACAATGCCGTAGGCCTGAGGCAGAAACAAAATGACACTTCATCGGGTGGCTCTTTATGCCTGTAAAAATGGGCTTAAAATATCATATTTCGTACCAACACAATGCTTTGTATATAGATATAAGTATAAAATGTGGAACAGGTTCAATAAAATATTAATAGCAATGAAAAACAAAATTTAATAGGGAAAACACTGTGTCTGAGTCAAGAGTTTGGCCCATCCATCCAAAGACAGTTCTTTTTTCATATCATTTTATTAACTTGTTCTCTATCAAAACATCTTAAATTAAACATATGTACCAAACATTTCCAATGGGTTGGTTTACATGATGTAATTTTTTTAGTATTCTACATCTGGAATAGTGGAACATCCCTGGACACAGTCAACTTTATTCCATGAATGCAAGGCAATCCGAATAAAAGAAAAACAAAAGGACAACAAATGAAATGGATATGTTTTGAGTTTCTTTTTTGGATTACCTTTTACTCTTTGGGCCTATGCTTCAGCCACTAATCTGCAAAATATCTATCTGCCTTTCAAAAAGTGGGAAATGCACTGCTTTCTTAATCGCTATGTTATAACTTCAAACAGTTTTAGCAGTACAGCTCTGACTATGGTGAAAATAAAGGCAGGGTGCTTTGGTAGGAGCTTGAGTCAAGCATAACATAGGCATCAGAATACGCTGTTATTGTAGTGAGGCCAGTGGATCAGATTCACATAACAGTGGAGAGCCTTGTGTCAGACAAACTCACTGTCCAGAAAAATAGATAATGATTTACCCTTACTGTTTGCTACTATAATTCCACTTCATGATTCTTCTAAATCCAACTACTCACTACTGTTTGAGTTCTTAAAGCACAATGCAGTGCTGCCAAGTCACACGTCATCAGTAAACAGGTTGAACAGCTGTGTAACATGAGTCATATGAAGTCATTCTAGCAACCTTAAAATGACAGGTAGGCTATACGTGGCATTTACCAGCTGGCTATTTAAATGAGAGCCGCAGTTTGAAAATCTCTGTGGACAGACTATGGAAAGAAACCAGGTGATTATTGTCCTGTGGCAACCTCAGGCTACCAGTGGAGAGAAAAACAAATTAGGGGCTGGACTATAAGGGAACATGTGTCCTCACACATTAGCTGATTTGCAAAGAGAGAGTTTGTCCTGCCAAAGTAAATAAACCCCCTTTGCTAACAACACTGGTTTTCACTGAGGATTTTAAGTCTGGAGAATGACAAGAATTTTCTTAATGTGTAAGCACAAAGAGAACTTAAATGGTAGAAAGATGGATGTGCATTAAAGTATGCAAAAACTAGTGTGTCTGTTTTATATATTTCAAAACTCCTATCCTAACTTTTTCTTCAATTTCAATTAAGTCAAATAAACTGGAAACAAGCAAACAAACAAACAAACAAACAAACAAAACAAACACAAACCACTCACCCCTTTGCCAAGTCTCTTCTTGATTTCATATTTGAGAGATATGTGGTCCTCCACCTCTGTGACGTTTGCTGATTCAAATTTTTTACTCATTTTACAGTTCAGGTCGTTTTTTTTTTTTTGCTCATGCAGAAACCATCATCACACTAGTTGATAATCCCTGAAAGATGCCAAAAACAGACGGTGAAAGGTCTTAAGGTTGGCTGTCCGGTCAAATGTGGAGTATTCGTGTGAATTAATGCTCAATAATGATAACCATCCTTATCAATAAAGCAGTCGAGAATGTCTGTGAGATTACCTGGCAACCCTCAAGCGGCCACTCTGGTCGGACGTCGCTTTTCTTAGTCAAGACAATAGTTTGTTGAGAAGCAGGTTTGCTTTTAGCTCCAAGTAATGACTGGGAATAAATCACTTGTGTATAATAATCTGGTTTCAGTTGTCAAGGTAAACTGTCAGTACTCTCTGCGACTTTGTGCTCTCCCGAACCTATGCTGCAGCCAGAGGAGCCGTGGAGTTTTGTCATTTTTTGTCGTCATGGTAACAAATATGCTGCCGCCTGGTTCTTAAAGGAACCGCAACACTTCAACGGATGCAAGCAGTATCCGATGCCTGCTCTGTTGTCTGGAGATGACGCTGAAGATGATGCAGGAGACGCTGGGCGTAGATCCCTTGGTTCATGGATCCAGGGAGCAGAGGTCCTTTCTCAGATATACAGAAATAGTGCTGCAGTAGCACTGAAAGAGACTAAAAGACAGCAATAAGGGATATAAAAAGACAAAAGAAATAATTTAATAATGTAATAAGACAGAAAAGAAAAATCCAGGTAACAAAAAAATGTTTGGGCCAAACATAACCCTGTCAGAAATCAGTATTATCTTTAGGCTGTTGGACCACACGTGTCTCACGAGCCAGGTGCTCTTTCAAAAAGGCAAGTTTAAAACTTAAAAACACAGAGGGTGTTAGCATTGTGTGCTCAAACTAGAAGCTGGTTCCTCAGAACTAAATGCTAGCTTCCAACACATGATTTGGAAAGTCTTGTAACACAAATAAGCCTGCACACTGAGAACAAAGAGCTCTGTGGGTAACGATTAGTTCTTCGAGAGCGGTCAGAGTTTGGTCATCATGCATGATAATAAATATTAGAACTTATTCAAAATTTTACTGGGAGCCAATGTTAAGGAGCTATCAGGAGAAATGTGATCCATCTTAATATAAATTTGACATCCATTTGTTTAGGTTTATCAAAAGTATTTTAAAGGAATTATCAGGACACCCAGCTAAAATGGCATTATAGTATTCTAACTTGTTCAAAACTAGATGCAATGAATGGATGGAGCAGTTTCTTAGTGTTGCATTGGAAGAATGACAAAAGAAAAGCTGGTCAAAGACCATCTACTGATTGACTACTACAAATCATAACTGCCCACCTCTTTGAGTCTACATTTCAGCCATGGTGTCATGCTCCAATGCTCCCCGTGGGATGGATGAGAGGACCTCTACTCTGTACCAAGGAACATGCTTTATCAGAACTTGTCCTGGAAGCTCATTGGCTTACATTTCCTAGTCATTATATAACATCACTGAAAATGGCTACATAACACCCACAACTTTTGATTTAACCAAAGGAAAATTTCATACTATGAGCAGTTAAGCATTAAATCAGAAATGTACAGTTACTCCAATTTTTATTGATAAAATGGTATGTTATAGTTACGATTTTTTAAATAAGTACGTACATAGAACATATATTTATTTTGAGTGCAATGTGTTTTACTGTTTCTTCTGACTTGGGCTGCTTCCCATTTTGGTCAGGAGACTCCTGGAAAAATATTTTAAACCTTGAGTTTCTCTTTCCAAATTACTAAATGCAACAGCCCGGTTGATAAAATAATGGCTTCTACTCAGATAACAAACTTCTAATAAATTCAGATAATGGACTATTCCAAATAATTGAACCCATAATTAAAGGAGCCATATGTAACAATTATGTGTCATCTTTATTTTAAGTTATCATTAAATGGTGCTTATATGTTACAAGACATTAAAAATTATGTTAATTTCAAATACTTATATCAATGACAACCGTAATTTAGCCAGGATATTCTCATTTAAAAAACGGATTTGCAGCCCCCAAATGATGTTATTGTTTACA
>JAPMNP010723035.1:0-21517 GCA_029874935.1 Atherina boyeri | reverse complement strand
ACAATATTGTCTTTTTTCCCATATACCAGAGAGACAGTAAATATGAATATACATTTTTAAATATATAAAATATGTTGTTTTCAAAGGGGTGCCCTGACTTTCGAACACAACTGTACATATATATGGACCTGAAAGGCAGTAGAAGGTTATCAGATGGGTTAAAAAATAAAGAAGTAATTGGTAACCTTTAGTCAAATGATCTAAATTGATTGTTTTATTCAAAAAAAGAAAGATAATGGGATAACCATGTTTAACTTGAATAGGATTCTGAGGGCTTTTTAATGTGTCACACTGAAATATAAAAATTTCTTTTGCACTAAAAAAATAGGTATACTGTAGCGCACTCTAGCAACAGTGTTGCATCAGAATGTTCAGCTACCCTATGCTACTTTACCACACTCCATCATATGAAGTTACCTGAAGACCAACACTGGCATGAGCCACCACACAACCTCTTGAGTATATCCAGCAATTTTGTTGAGTGCGGTAAATTAGTCAAAATCCCTGTTCGTCATCAGGGGATGCTGCCCTTTACCATGTATTCACAGACAGCTGCACAGCAAAACTAAAAGCTCTCACCAGTTTGTTCAAGCACTTCTTCCAAAAACGTGTGCATTTGATTATGAGGGTCTCAAAACAAAAAGCTGTTCCTCTAAACACACCACACTGATATATATTGTATCACCACACTGATATAAGATGGAGCAGGAAGTCAAAGCATTACCAAAATACTAACCACACATTAACAAAACATAACAAGACACTGAAGGTCATACTTATGCTCCCCCCCCCGGACACACCGACCGATCACATTTGTTAGTGATCCAGTACATTGAATTGCAAACCAACATAGCTACAAACCACAAATGACAACCATGAATTACACGCACCCACACAAAACACTCATCCAGCCACCACCACCTTATTTTGTACAGAAAATATCAAGTTATGGAGAACAAGTTATGAAGAAACAACATCACAGCAACTGTTGCAAATTCTCAAAGACTCCTTTTTTTCCTCCGTATTAACTAATGACACATGAGGCTATCAGCCTTTCGGTAAGATGCTTGCTCAGATTGTTTTTGTGTTCAAGTGTGTGCTAACTAAAACCTACTAAAATTCCTAAAAAACTCACTTTTTCATGTAACGTCAGCTCATTTGACATGAAAAAGGTAAATAAATGCAGATATCCGAAGCTATCGAGCCGGCATCGTGGCGAGGAAAAATGACTTGCAGTAAGAGGTAATCAACGCCAGCTGACAGTGCCGTCCTGTTTGGTCACATGCCAGAAACCGCCACTGACCACAGCAAGTTAATACAACTGCCAAACCACACAGAAAGCCCGCCACACACCTAGTATCATTCTGGCACAACAAAGTTACTGTTACCACCCAGCTGGTAACAACAGAATATAATAATTATAATAATTATGAATTATATTTGTACTGCATTTTTCAAGGCACTCAAAGCGCTTTACATTCTATCCCATTCTTCATTCACTCCACATTCATACTTGGTGATGGTAAGCTACATGTGTAGCCACAGCTACCCTGGGGCAGACTGACTTCTATATAGGCACTTATAAAGTTTTGATATACATGCACACAGTGGGCATGTCCACATAGCTGTTACATCGGTACATAACTGGCCTTTTCTGAACACAAGACCATGAGCAGCAATGGTCTTTAGTTTGACCTTTATAGTCTTTGGCAAAGTCTCCTTGGATAAAGCAAAGGGTCCTCTGCAATCTACAACTTTGCTGATAGATGTCACCAAATCATACACACTGTTCCTATAGATAGAGATAACAGGCTCAACAGGCTACAAGGGAGGCTGTATTGCTTTTTTAAAATATTTTTGTTTAATTAGATTTTTTCACGTGATTTTAATTAGTTTAGTTTGTTTTCTGATTTTATTGTTATTTTTAATCTTTATTTTGATTTAATTTAACTGTTTTTATTTCATTTTTATTTTTCACTTTGCTCTGCTGTGATCTAACCTTGTTTATACTTTAATACAAGTAATGAGTAAGAAACTGAAGGAACTGCATGTGACCCATCCTGCAAAAAAAATGAATCACTAACCTCAGGTAAAAAAAAAGAAATGGCACAGAAGAACTCTTTCACACTTAGAAATACTTCCCGATAAACTTTATCATGACCACAGCTATGTTTGTTGGATTCTGTTGAACTTAGCCGGTTGTTCAGGGTCAGGCAGCGCTGCAGCAGTCACTAAGTTTATGGGAAAACCACAACTAAAGAATGCAGTGTATCTCAAAGCCAATCCATGAGAAGTCTGCCGCTTTCCCTTGCAGATCCTCAAATCAGCTTTTCTGTATTTCTAATCACTGCAAGCTCTACGGAACTTCTAGTGTTGTTGATCAGCCAGAACTGTTATACATTTATCATTCAGTGTATTTTCAATGCAATTTGTCTTTCACTTTTCTTTTTTTTTAACTGTGTTTTAACAAGGCTTTCATGTGTCTTAATGTTCTTGAATACCTGGTCTGGCTGTATGAAAGAGCTTTAGCCTTTTTACATTAAATCTAATTTTAACTAAATTCATCCGAGAATTGTTTGAATTGCAAATAGGACATTCAGCGATAAGAAGAGCAAATAAAAAAAGCAATGTCCACCTCAACCACTGCTCAACCAGAGCACATTTCAATAACTTCTACCTGATTGAGTGGCAAGTTAATGTTTATTTTTGACTCATCTGATAACATTTTAAGGTTATAACCTAATTAGTACAACATTTCTAAAACCCCAATATTTAGATTCTTTCTGGATAAATGGGTGTTTTTATTTATTTAATGTCCCTTCACAAACATCTGGAATATGCTGGGATGAAATCCACATGTTTTTTCAATGTATTTGCCTGTGCTGTTGCCTACAAAGTGACCTTTGTTAATATGACCTCACTTCTAAACCTGGAAAGAGACAGGAAGGAGTGTCTGCGTCTGGCTTAAAAACCTTCCAGTTGAGCATTAGCACAAGTTCAGCCAGCGCCAGTCAAAACAAATGCTTCAGTCCTTTTTTGGTATGGTGTTTTTGTTAATGCACTCACTTTCTCTCCCTCTTCCTTTTCCATCCGACAGGACTCTCTGAACGGTTTCAGTGCAGCTGATGCAGAAGAATGTCTAAAGAATTAATTAAAGAAACAAACTGGTGTATCTTCCTCTTAACATCCAACACATTTGCACCCTCCATCTCATTATCTCACTCCTTCACCTTAGCATTTAAAACCAGATGTTTCTCCTCATGGGCGTGTCACCAGTGGGAAGGACCAGCAGTAAAATTACAGTAATTTAGTTCACAAGCACTGTATCTTACACTGTATCAGTATAGCTCCATATATGTTATTTTATGTTTTTGTTCTATATGTTTCAGCATGTACAAAAATTAACTCACTGCTTTTGAATGAAAGGCTTTAAGTCTGGGTTGTGATCATGTCAAATATATAAGTCAAAGATTTCTAGTTGACATACTGTAGATGACTGTCTCATTATGCTGTAGAAAATATTGATTTTAGATGTTTTGGCATTTTTTTTTTAACCTTCAGTTGTAATGTAAGAGAGTTCCTCTCTTGAAAGAAGCCATGTACAGCCTTAAATTTGTCCTCAGATTGTGTTCCTTAATATTTCTTTGTAAACATTCCCAGGCAATGCATTTCTTTCCTCTTGCAATCTGACAGGATGAAGTAATTGTTCTATTTTGAAGGTAATGTAAACACATAAAATTGCATTTTAGAATGCAGCAGACAGACACAAGCTGTAAAAAAAATGTGTTAAATGTTCTGTCTAGCCTTATAAAAAGTGCAGGAGCTACTGTGACTCTCCCTTCCTATGTGAGAAAGATTTCATTATTCTCTTCTGCGAGGCTTACTTGTATATTTTGCCTTCTGTTAAAAAAGCAGTTATGATATTTTCCACACAGATATGTTTTAACTGCACCGATGATTTGCAGTTAATCACATTTAATGTTCAGCAGCTGTTGATCTAATTTATTTTTAAGAAAAGTTAAGTGGTACTTTAATGGTATGCAAATGAATGAGATTCACTTTAATTTTATACTGAGGATGAATTGGTTATTTTGAAAAAGTGCCTTTATTGAAATGAACAGAGTCCTGTTTAACCTTTAATTAGGACTAATTTAACATGCTTCCCTTTAATTGAAGGATTGGTGATACATCTGTATGTCTTAAAGAGAGCTTCAGTCTCCTTGTACATCCATTTAATTGAATAAAGTTAATTTTACATTGCTTTTATCTTGATTTCTGTTTTATTCCAACAGTATTTAGGATCATTTTGATCATATAAGATCATTTTATGTGTATGTGAAATTCTCCGTAGGATTCAACTAAACTCATGAGCCAAGCTTAACCTGGTGAGTCATTTGTCTTTGTACTTTATTCGACAAGATGACGTCCCAGACTTCGCTGGTTTGGCAAGTTTTTGTGATGCATCTGACAAGTCATGCACAGCACGTGCGCAATTTCCCTGAGAACTTTGTATTGATGTAAAATATTCTTTGAAAAAACAAACAAAATAAGACACTAATGAACAGACTAGTTATCAACGCTAACACAGCCCCTTCTGAGTTCTGTACAAAAACATGAATACATTTTTTTTTCTTTTCTAAAAAAGGTTAAATGTACATTTGATATAACCTGCACTCAACGGAAAGTATTTCAACAGCAGCTGAATGAGTCATCAGGAAAATAGAGAAGCAAAGAGTCAAATAATCAGCATTGTCAAAGACTTGATGTTGTTTGTCACGGTCCTTGGATGAATGAACTCAGATAAAAAGCTCTGGATTTACGCACTGAAAAAATGAAATGTTGCAGTCATTCTTGTTACCCTGCTGTCATTGTTGCTTAACTATAAAAAAAATAAAAAAAACTTGAACAAAATCAGATTTCTGCATATTTTATGTGAATGTATCCCAGTTAATGCCACAAATGCCATTAAACTTAACTCCAACTGCCATGACATGGTGGCTGATGTGAAGATGGGATGTTGTCCGGCAGGACTTCTTTTATCTAAAAAAGTCAAAACTTCACAAGGTGTCAATGGCAGGGAGACTGATTGATCTTCTTGACCCAACATTGTCACGAGTTTAACTGAAACAAATTAGGCTACCCCTTAAATTGAGAATTTCTCATATGCCCGAGAGCCTAAAACATCTCAGTAAGTTATAACAAAAACACCATAGAAAAGCTGTAATTCACTAAATTATCTTATTAACCTGCAGATATACTAATATACCGTACATTCAAGTGTCACAATAAAAGAAGGAAGCAGTTCAAATAAAGCTCATATGTAAGGAAATGAGGTCATAATTTAATGCTTTGTCAGCATTGTTCAGATTTTATTTCTGGAATGTGGTGTTTTGAGACAAAAGCTCTGACTGGTACAACCATCATCAGTAAAGGGACATGCAGTAACCTTTGATGCGACTTTAAACACAACTACAGGGAAAGAAATAAGCTGTAAGTGTCACATACAACAATCAAAACTTGAATGAAAAACACTGAAAGTTTGACTCAGTAAATTGTTAAATCCGGTTTCCACAATTGCATAGATAACTTGCACCTACGCTACGAGAGACTTTCCCATTAAAAGTGAAATACATGTGATTTATACGTTTTCGAGAAATCTGCCTTCATTCGGATGGCATCTTTTTTCAGGGGAGGTCTTACTTATTTGAGCCGAATCACCTTCTGCATGCTTTAAAATAGCCTGGCAACCAACGTTACATAGACCAGATATGAAACTGGTCCAGACCTGTCAGCCGCTAGTATTATCTGAATTAAATAACTATTAAAAAAAAGACAGGCCAGAGCTTTTAAGAGGCTTGGATCCCACATCAACTAAACTGTTTTGCTCTCAAAACCACAGCAGCTGCTTTCCTCTGTGTTTTTATGTTACTGAAATTTCATCTAAAATAATTTTTTTCCATAAATATTCCTAAATTATACATTCATGAAGTCTTTAGAGTGCAGTTTATATTGGGAAGCTCCTGAAGGGAATTTTTTACCGGTGTTATTAGTGCTGCTATACTTTTGCAACCTGTAATTGATTTTTCAGGTTCTGGACAAAATGACAGAGGCACTGCTTCTTATAATACAACATCAACAGGTTGATCTACAGCATCAACAGGATCCAACAGTTGAATAAGCACCACTGAGATGCAAGCTTTTGTTAATAAGTGCAAATTATTACGAAACCATTTTTCTGAATTTGCTACCCCAGTAAAGTTAAAAATGAGAGCCAGAGTGACAGTATGATGTACGCCAACAACAAATAATGCAAATAAATTGGTTTGTTATATGTATTAAATGTTCCAGTACCAGTAAAGGTAAAGCACCGGTGGTGGTTGGGGATGGGGAAGGGGTGGCCAAAAAAAATTCTGTTTGGGGTCACAAAAAGATTTGGACCGGCCCTGCACCTTCTACCTCACAAGAATACCAGAAACATTTAATCAAATTAATAGTGTTTCTTCAGGTATCTATAAAGGCTGTTTAAAGTTTCCAAGTAGGCTACAGTTTGGCAACATCCTGACAACCCACTCTTTTGTCCTGGGGTGTCTCTGCCCATGTATTGCCTCACCCTGTCCATCTCTGATCATGTTTTTCCACATTGTCTCGGTTTGTGCCAGCCTATAAATTTCTCCGTCTGATCCTCCTGCTGACACTTTGAATCCGCCTCTCAGAATCTACGCACACATCATCGCGGACGACAAAAACATGAGGACCATCGGAGAGAATATTCTAGTTTTATCCTTCGCCTTGGTTGCTTCAGGTAAATTTAAAAAGATTAATTAACATCGAAAACAAACTACTGATTTGTTTTGATATTTTAAATCATGTTTGTTGTTGTACCCAATGAACAGCTCAGTATGCACAGAAATGTTCCGCACCGTTGGCGTATCCGACCACCACGATAGACGACAAATACACCTCCAAGCAAAGTTTCAAAAGCGGGGACAAAGTTTACTACAAGTGCGCCGGAGACTACACGCCATCCGGAGGGAGCTATGCTGTGGTGTGTCAGGCTGGAATTTGGAGTAAACTGACCTTGAAATGCGAGAGTAAGAACCTGGCACATTATATTATATTTTTTTACTTGCCCGTAAATAATTAGAATTTTCTCTTTTCCTTTTGTTTTTAATTTGATTTTTAATCATTTAGTTATTTACCTGTTTAAAAAAAAAACAACCAAAAAAACAGAAGAGCGATACTGTGATTTAAACTGATTGGAGGTAACAAAGTAACGCCCTCTGTCGCCCTCTCCTGGACAGAAGATTAATTTTATTTCTATTTGATTAAATAATTAAGAGGGGGGGAAAAAGAAAGAAAAAATTAAAGTATGACGATTTTAAAACTAATACAAGTTTAAGTTAAACTCAAACACTAGATTAAAGGATGTTGAATGTAAATGCCTGGTCGCATTTAGGTTGAAAAAGTCAGATTCCTGGACTGCAATTTTAATCCTAAACTACTCGTTCAAAAAAAAAGTTTTGTAGTAGTACTAATGGTGAGATAGAAATATGTCCTTAAAATTCTCATACTGACACGACTTTGTAATATTAAACTTCAACTAACTTTAAGAGCTTGTGTTTGATATAAACTGAGATCAATGTAATTCTTGTCAGATGCTATATTTGCTGAAAAAGCAAAATATGTAGGATTAAACAATAAGCCATTTTAATGAGAATATGGATAGTTTGTGACTGAAAATCTCCTGATTGAAAAGTCAACTTAAAATCTTTTGTTTTAGTTGATGGTGGAAATAACAACATACTTTTAGTATCCTATTAGAAGATATTGATGTAGCCCTCAGCAGGGGACCAATAAATATAACATCTATGTTATACTTACAAGTTTTCCCAAGGACCCTTCAGCAGGATGGGTTGTTAACCTCAGCCTGCAGCACCAACTTGTAACTTCACACATTTTAGTTTCTCATACACGTTATAAATGACACATCTCTTCACACCTTCCATATGCTTGTGCGGAGGCTCACAGGTGTTTTTAAAATAGGATTTGTAGGATCAAAATGAAAATAAAAAACGTCTTCTTTTTTTCTAGTCTCTGTTTAAAATGTCTTAGTTCTGCATCAGGTTGACAATCAGATCTAATCTGATTTTTCACAGAGCGAACTTGTGGAAACGCTGGGGATCTACCCAATGGAAACTTCCATTATGAAGGACAAACCTACATCGGTGAAAAAGTCTATGCCAAATGTAAAGAAGGGTAAGCTTTGCCTGACCTAAAACCTCAAAACCACATACTCGGCATGTATTTAACCGTATCTTCATGTTCACAGATACGTCGTGAAGGGAATGGGTTTCATGACATGTAAAAAATCTGGATGGAGTGGTGAATTTCCATCTTGTGTAGGTGAGTAACAGCACGCTTAATCTTCACACCCACCTGACTCTCTGTGGTCATAACAGAAGAGGTGATTTAATGTGGGCGGGGTTGTCAAGGATATGTAACCAAAGCCTGAGCGTGGAGTAGAGTTACATAGTTTTCCTGTAACCCTTTAATTCTCCTAAACGTATTTTCTACAACTGTGCAAATGCATCTCAATTTCGTCAGCATGAAGTCATATATGATATAAGCTGCTATTGTCACATTTTCCTTTAGATACTAGTTTTGTGCTTTGGTCTAATGTGCTTTCATAAATGAGGGTTATTAGGCTAAGCTCCAGATTTCTGCTTATTGTTGTAGCTACTAGTCATTTTGAAAACTTAGAATTTAAAACTTAAAACACATCAGCTTCTAAAACGTCATGTAATGACTTCATATTTCACCTGAAATAAAATGGTTCAAACCGACTTTATCACAGTTAAGTGAAGCATCTGTTCAACCTGTGCTGCTGGCCATCACACATTGCTTGGTGGGAAATAAATGAATGTTTAAAAACTGTGATTATCTCCTCAGAGGGAAAGAGTGTACCCTCGGTGGTAGAGACCACCTGTTCCACTCCAAGTGTGGACAACTCCGTGCAGAAAGGTGGAGATGTTGCAGTTCACCGTGTGGGAGACAGCTTGAGCTTCACCTGCAAACAAGGTTTCCAGCTGGACGGAGCTCAGCAGATCACCTGTGGTCCCGATGGCCAGTGGCAGTCTCGTCCCCCTCAGTGTCTGCCCTCACCTGTTAAAACTGCAGATCCACCTTTAAGAAAAGGTGAGTTCATTTTTCTGCTGGACAGCCAGTGCAGCACTTATACAATTAGTCACCATCTTTTATGCAGCTAAATGTACACTGGAATCTTTCTTCTGTTCAGGAGGTGGATGTGGCACACCAGAAACTGTCAAAGGCTCCCATGCCATCGTTGTTGACAGGTATGCCGCTATGACGGCGTTTTCTTCAGGCGATAAAGTCTACTACACGTGTGATGTTGGATATGTTTCAGCTAGAGGCAGCAGGACTCGCAGATGTGTCGATGGAAAATGGACAAAACTGTCACTAAAATGTGAACGTAAGTATATTTATACTCCCACAAGCCTGATGAATTCTATATATTTTTCACATAATCAGGTATGTCTGGACTCTTGATCCTTAACTTAAACAGATAGATCCATTAAAAGGTAAGGTTTGATGTAAGGGGCTCACATAAAACTGCTATTGGGGTTTAATTTATTTAGCTTATCAGTCATGCCCAATTTGAAATTCCTCTCCTTGAGTTTTAGACCCTCTCATCAGAGATGGGAGCAGAGAGATTGAGGACAGATTAAGTGTGGTAACAGTCGTTTATTAAAATGACACAACTTTGCTTTGAGCGCATAATTAAAAACGCAATGTCAATTAAAAATATGTTTTATAACTGCTGCATCAAAGCATTGTTTTGTTGTTTGTTATTTTGAGAAAGCACTTTTTTTTTAATTATTATGTATCATTTTAGATGCCACAGATGCAAAGAACACTTCCACAGTAGATACAGATGTGAATCCTTATTTATAACTCCTCTAGCATGCCCCCTCTCTCCTTTCTCCTCCTTGTGCATTTAATGAATTGAGCCATCCTTTAAAGCATTAAGCTGCAACTGTAACGAGACGGGGCAACACACATGTAACATCTCAGTGCCTTGAGATGACATCTGTTGTGAATTGGCGCTATATAAATAAACTGAATTGAATTGAATTAACAGATGTGATAGATATAGATGTCTCATTTGCCTCTGCTGTCTAAAGGGAAACTCTGTGGACATGCCGGAGAAATTCTAAATGGACGGTTCATCTATACTGGAGTAGAGTTTGGAGACACTGCCACAGCCAAGTGCAATGAAGGGTAAGACGAGTCAAATAACTCGGGCCGCTTTCTTGCATGTTGATTTCTTCAATTGTCAGTCACAGAAAATATCCACTCATTTTTGTCCTGCCATCAGGTTTCAAATGATAGGTAAGGCGACACGAAACTGCTTGGCTGGCGGCTGGGATGGACGTGCTCCTGTTTGTGAAGGTGCGGTAAAAGACAATAAACACACACATACACACATAGGACTTGTTTGGATGCTATTGGTTTTTATCTTTGCTAAAATGATGGTATTTCTTGCAGCCGTGGTATGTCCAGAGCCAAAAGTGTCGAAGGCTTTAAGAAAAGATGTCCAGGAGCCCCCATACGCTTACAGGACTGCGATTCGCTATGAATGCCGTGCTGGGACTCTTGTTGGTCAAAATGAGATTTGGTGTACCAAGAATGGGACATGGAGCTCATCTCCTCCAGACTGCAGAGGTCCTACAGCCTATAGCTACTTACCAAGAATTTTTATTTCAATAAAACTTTAGTTTGTACTCTGTTAAAAGAAGCTAAAATAAAAAGAATGATGTTTTTCCTTTTTTTCCCCACAGAAATAGGATGTCCATCACCAAATGTGGATCACGCTTTCTGGATGGGAGCGCACAAGAAAATGCATGAACCTATGGAGATCATATCGATTGAGTGCTTCAGGGGTTACACTATCAGAGGACCAAGCTCTATTTCCTGCAGCAGAGATGGAACGTGGTTGCCTCATCTTCCTCAGTGTGTGCACTGTAAGTTGTTTTCCCCCCTTCTTCTATGACTTATGTGTGTAGGATAGCCAGTTTTACAAATCTCCAATCTGCTTTGTTTTCCTTTTTTCTCAGATCAATACCACTGGAGGCGCAACTAATGTGCTGTGTGAAGTCTTTAAATCGCAATATTCAATCCAGTCTGTATAAACTTTTTAACAGAGAGGATGGTCACCTCCTCAGCTAACAAAGCATTGCTTCCAAATCTAACTGTTAAAAATCATCTTTAAATAATGCACTGCCATTTATTTAGCTTATAATAAATATATACAATTATTATGCAAAGATTGAATTGTCTTGTACTTGAAATGTGCTATACAAATAAACTTGCCTTGCCAAAATTAAATATATTAAAAAATTAAACTGAAGTATAGTATGTTTGTTTTTTTCTGGTGTTTTAGGAAGTAAAAAGTACAAACTTGTTTCATTCACCTCTTTACATTTTTTCTTTAATTTTTTTAATAGTCGATAATGTGTATCATTTCTATAAGACTAAACGATGGGTGAGCATCTCATGAACAAACAAGCTACAAGAAAATAAGAACACCAATTCCATTCATTTTAAAAAGACAATACAAAATTCAGACATTTCTTTACATGAGCAATAACAATTCAAGTGCAAATATCATTATCAACTCTGATACACCAAAGCAAACTCTTGCTTAAAAAGCCAACAACTCAAAAAACAAAACAAAATAGAAAATCAGGTTGCAGGAAAGAAGCTGATTCTGACGGAAGGAGGGAGGGTGGGGTGTGTGTGTTTGGAAATGAGGGTACTAGGGCCAAGTGAGCACACTGGGATGTTGAGTGATGGCATCAATGTGGAGATGATCATCTGTGACTGAAGTTAAAGTGAGACGTGTTAAGAGGAATTTTTAACTGATGAGCCTCTTGGCCCGAGATACCCTCTCTGACATAGGGGTCCAACTCCCTTTGTGTCATCCAGTATGGTCTGTGGCTTGTGGTGTCCCATCCCACTTCTTTTTTTCTATTTACATTAGTGGGGACAAAAGACACTTGGATGGATATAAGAGGACATACTTTGATTCTGTTCTTGGAAAGTAGAATAAGCAGTTAAGTGATGGGAAATATCACGCTACTATATCGATTCGGCTGCTGTGGTGCTGTTAATGACTTAAGAGGAATAGTTTCACATTTTGGGACATTTAATTCTCCCCTTTTAGCAAAGAGTGTTTTTTGTCACTATGAAGACTTTCAGGAATTCACAGCACAAAGTCACAAAATAATCTAATTTATCAAAGACCCAAAAACCAGAACTAGTCTTTTTTTCTTTTTAACAAAAGTTAATGGTTGCTAATCAGTGATTTTTAGATGTGCAACAGCAAGGTTGCCGTTTGTAACAATAGCTACACAAACTTCCCTTTAAAGTTTACACTCACCATAAAAAAGGCAAACAAAAAAATAGATTTCCCAAAATACTGAAAACTGTCTGACAGACCTAATTCAAAGTGTTAGATTTTCACTCAGCTTAAATGATTTTTTTTTACCCTGTTTTAGTCACTCTTTTCAAAATCTATTTAAGACCAGTAACACGTTGAAGCCTAAACATCTTCGGTTAATAGTGACTGATAAATATTTAATACAAAAAGTATTGATAAGACTGCAGCCCCAAACATATTTAGCAAGTTTAATTGTAGATCACAACAGGGATTAAACCAAAATGAATGTATACCGGTTTTATTCATTGCACTTTGTACTTGAAATGAGGGATGGCAGGTTCTAAATTTAGTGCATAAAACTACTTGACCCGCCTTTTTTTGAGCCGTCTTTGGAAGAGCTGTCAGAACAAAGGGTGAGGGGGGGTAGCTGGGTGTCTTCTGGTGGGACATCTTGGGGCAGAAAAGTGATTATTGGGAGGTTCCTGCGTAAGAAAATCAGGATTAAAGAATTCAACCCTCGTCTAATGTATTTTCATTATTTACAATACTGAAATAAAACAGAACTGGTAGTCCACAGACAGGTAATGAGCGATTATGGAGTTAACGGGTATATGAACAGAAGCAACTCAGATTCTGAGCTTCCCTTTGTTTCAAACCTACAGATCATTAGTGTGTAGAGTACATCAGAAAGACAATGAGACTGAAGAATTAAAGTGACCTTTTAAAAAGAAGCAGCAAACATAATGTCCATCAAAGACATTTCTCTCACTCTCTGAGACATGCTCCACTAGACATCACATCATCTCATTTCTGTGGCTCTCACGATTATTTATCTCCCAAATGTCCACTGGGTTCTCCGAATGCTAAACCACATTTATGTGTTTGCTTTGAGTTGACTTAAAAAAGACCAGAGGGAAATATCTGAAGGTTGGGAAACACTGGTACAGTCTAAACAGACAGAGCAAAACACAGATTAACTGTTTTAACAGTAAAACCCTTGGAAACTGCTCTAAGAGCTCAAATATATTCGGGCTTTGAAGGACCTGAAATCCAGCTGTGACATGAATTTAACAACTGCTCCTCCTTGAGGACAGCACACAGACACTGAAGATGGGATTAGAGTTACACAACACTTGCACAACACTTACAGTCATACTTAATGGAAGGAACTGGTGCTCGCACCGCTCATTTAAGCAAATACAATAACAAGCTCTATCAGGCTCAAACAGCGTACACAAAACATCACTCCTACTGTCTGAAATAGGCTTTTTCTTTTTTTTGTGGTTTCATTGTACAACACAATAGAAACCAAACCCACTCATATACTCTACATCCCCACTAAATGCTTAAGCTTGGGACTGCAAACCTGTGCTGGGTGGAAACTGACTAAATAAACCTTGGAAACAAATGGTGGTTGTTATTCTCAGGTCTCGAAGTGTTTGCAGAAAAGCCTATGAAAAAAAGAGAGGATAATCGCACTAGTACAGTAGGCCCTGTGTTTACAAGTCCAGTAAGTGTTGTGGGATGTGGCCTTTAAGGTGGGGTGGGGATGGGGGGAGAAGGGTTGCAATCCGGTGCGCAGGCAGCTTCATGAACTTTACTTGTACGGCCGCAGGAAGGCAGAGACTTTGCTGCTTATGAGACGTATGAAAGAACGGGGAAGCATCTCGTTGGACTCCCGAGTGGTGTACTTAAAGTAGTTGTTTGGGTGAGCCAGCACGTCAAAAAGAGTCTTAATCAGTTTTTTATCCTGTAGAAAGAACAAACACGTTTCAGTCACTCTTTCAAAGCATATTTTCTTCCCAAATATGGAAAACTGTCAAAAAATACTGGAAGACAAATATAAATATATAAATATGTATAAATCAAATATAACATGAACAATACAACATAAGTTAATCTCATTTCAAAGTTAACCATGACTCAGACAGTTACTCTGTCTTTGTGGAATGACAGGAGTGCCAAAAATATTAAACCCAGACATAAACTTAAATTAATAAAAAAGAAGAATGTCAACATATAAAGATTATTTATATGAGAATTGGAAATGCAAGAGCTCATTATTAGAGGAAGAGAGGAAAATAAAGAAAGAGAGGGACAGAGCAAGAAGATAAGAGTAGAGTCAACATCAGACTGACTTTTACTGTCTAGAGAGAGCTCAAAGTACAGGTAGGACTCAAGTTCCTTGGGAGGTCTTTAACAAGCCTCAATATTTAGAATTTCTCTGAATTTCTTTCATACTTTCATGCATTATATTCATATCTCAGTATTCACCCTTTTCTTTTCCCTTTAGTTCTTTTTGTTTGTTATTTTTCTTTCATATTTGCTTGCCAACTTTTGATCTGAGCCAATCATATCCTTAGTTGTGTGATTCCTCTTAATGAACTCTGCTTAATGTCAAGGTGAAAATTTAATCGTAACCCTTATTTTAACGTAATTTAGTTTTTAAACAAATCTGAGATTAGAAAATATCCATATGGATCCTGAATCTTTGCAGACACTTCTGGTTTCATTAATAATCCTGCCTGATCAGATTCTGTGACTCATACAAGTGAGGGAACTCTTTTACATAGGATTTGTAAATATAGTCAACATTTATAAATAAAATAAATAACAGCAAACTTCCATTATCTCAGATTGCTATAGTTGGTGATGAATGTGAATATCCAGCAAATTATTATGAAACACTGCTGCATTCAAGTCATGTAAAAAATGCATCAACATCATCTCACTTTATTGACCTATAATCCCTCTGAATCCAATGTGTAGCAAACACTATATTGTAAATGAATGATTGTAAATGAGTGGGTGCGTGAACAAGTGGGCAACCCAATAGGGTCAGTGCAAATGTTAGGTTGCAAACTAAAAAATAACCTAAATCTAAAAAAATAATATAAAAAAGCTTTATAATTTTGTGTGCATTATTAATCTTCATATCCACAATAAGTCATTCGTTTATTTTTTTAAAATCATATTTTCATTTTTCAGTCCAGATTTGTTTTTGTGGCATTCCCATCATTCCATAGTTAATGACAGCTTTGTCTAGCCTTGCAACATCCTTAAAGAACAGCTTAATGCTAAGCTGAATCACTCTGACTGTCTCAAAGATAAAAAAACAAAAAAATGAAAACTGATGACTTTAACTGTAAACATGAACTGACCTTTAGGATCTCTTGATGGTTTTCTGAGGCGTAGAGCCTTCCGTCTCGCACTATGTCCTCTACAAGCTGCTCATAGTCCTCTGAAATCATAAAAACACCACAAGACATGCTGAAAACACATATCCAGAACAAGTTGGCAGGTGAAATAACATAATCCAGGAGCTAATCCATACAGCATACACTCCCTTTGACTCATTAACGTTTGCCCAATAGTCTGTTCCTGTTAATTCCATGTGAAGAAAAACCACACACCGGTACTCCCTGATCCAGTTTCGCTGGAGTGACAACCAAAGTTTTTCCACTGTTTTATGCCATCAACATTGTTTTCTTTTCATTTTTTTTTGTGTGTGGGGGGGGTGTGACTCAATAGTGTTATTTTACACCACACCTTCAAATTAAAATCACATTCCTAATACAAATACCTTTGTGGCACAAAAAAAAACAAAAAAACCTATCCAATGACATATCTGTTGATGTGTATTTTGGTGCCTGGCCGTGAGGCTTCTGAGGAACAGGCTTCTTTTTCACATTACGCAGATACTCAGCTAAATTCAGATCAGAGGTGTTTAGATGCCATGAAAATGCTCCATAAGCAGTTTTTGCTATGCAAGGGGTGCAGTTGCCATGGAGTGGTGCGCTTGTTCTGCAACATTGTTTAAGCAGTTGATACTGTATCTGTCAAAGTCACATCCAGATGAATGCAGGGTCCAACAAGTTGATCAGGGTTCACGTCAGCTGATTTGATATTATTCTTTATCAGGATACAATAAAAAAGAGCCTGATTGTTGCCAATGTTTTGTTTAAAATTATATTTTTTTTAGATTAAGTGCCCCTTGTCGGCTAGGATAAAAATGAAAAAGGGCAGTGTTTTTGATAGGACACTGCTCCAGCAACAACTTAAATGGAAAAATTTAGCAAGAAGCAAGATAACTGTTTCAGGAAAGTTTACTAAATTCAATCATAAAGTGGGAGAGCTAAAACACCTTCCATGAAAAATACAAATTTACTATCTGGAGAAACCAACACTGTAATCTAAACTGTCAGCTGACAGACAAGAGTTCTTGTCACTGAGTTAAAGCTAGAAAGCTTGCAATTTCACCAGTTCTAATATTCAAGCTCATGCATTGCATTGAAATTACATCAAGCTTTCTCAAACGTTACCTGTTAAGATTGTTTGTTTCTTACTGTATCTGTCAGCAATGAAAACACAACAGCACCAGTAAATAATGTGAAGATTTAAAATGACAGCTGCTGGTCGTCTCATTAAAATTATGGTGAGAACCAAAAGAAAAGTTTCAACTGATGTATCTGATTCCTTTAAACCCAAACAAATGTGTTTACCACCTGAAAAAAACACTTGTATTCAGTCAGCAAAAACAACTGTAATGAGACCTCTGCTGATAAGAGATTCATGGGAAATTTTGGAAAAACAGCAGGTTTTCTTACTCTCGCTCATCCAGTGAGACAAAAAACAAACAAAATAAACACCCTGCAGAACTTCAACCCCCCCATAATAAAATTGGAAAGTTATTGATAGCCCCATAACAACGAGTCAGTGTTTTAACTGAAACTGAATCTCACTCGCAACAAAAATGCTCAGCAAAGGCCACATCAGATTAAATCATAGATTGTATCTGAATAATAAATACTGCACATTCAGACCAAAAAATAGGGATTCTGGGAAGGAAGAAGTTTACCAATGAATATCATTTTGGGGAAAAGGAGATAAACAAGTTAAAGGAAACAAAAAAGACGAAATATGTGTTTGTGGACTTTTTTTGTAATAAATCTTTCTTTTTTGAACAATTTGTATTAGTATATTATTTTGCATTTCTGTGTCCAATATGTTAACAAAGTTAGTTAATGTGAAGAAATAATAATCTGATCTTATAAGTGACGTTGTGTAGAACAAAAATGTAGGAAACGTGTTTTGAACAGGTAGATGTGTTCAACATTTTAACTGGTGCTGCACCTGACATTTCTCTGGAGAAAACAAGTGGAAAGATTGATTATGATACATACCATCATAAGTAACGTAAGGAATCTGGAAGCCTCTGGCACTGTTGGCCTCATTAGACTTAAAGTTTATCCAGAGACGCCTGGAGCGAGCGGTGAAGGCGATGGGCCTCTCATACGTCTGACACGTCTCATAGGTGGTGATGGATGTAACTGACGCTTGCAGCAGCACAGAAAGAATCATACATTATTATTATCATTATTATTATGAATGTATTATGTTAACAATACAAATTACAAATTTGAATGCATCCACAACCAGAAAAAAGACACACTTACAGTTCTTTCTCATAACCAGCACATCTCCACACTCGTCCTCTGATGGCAGGAAAATCTCCGGCACCACAATTAGGATCTTGCGCTTGATGGGCGGGTTGATGTTCCAGGTGCACTCCACATTAGCGGGGTAATTACCCGGATAGTTTGGTGACTCAATATAACCCATGAACTCCCCCATCTCACCGCCACATTGCCTGTCTAGACATACAAAAGCAAAGCAAATAAGTTTCAAGTTCCGGTTACTGATGACAAGACACAAGACTTTCACCCAAACAAAGTTTTCATGCTCACTCTTGCACTGGGAGACGCTTGTGGCACCATCAAAATCAGTGGTGGTGTTTCCTGGACAGGAAATGCAGTAGTTTTGCCTGAACTCTGTCTGATAGGTACCCACCGGGCAGCGGATACACCGGTGTACTGTGGTGTTGTAGTAATGACCTGGAGAACACTGAACTGTGGGGGGACGAAGAAACACATCAAGTGAAATTACTCTTGATGCTATTTGAGTACATTTCACTAAAATGAAAAAGAGAAAAAAAGAAAAAAAAACAAGCTTACCTTTGACTTCACAGTCATGGAAGGAGCTGGCACCTTCCCTCTTAGTGCTCAGTCCTCCCCCACAGGGGAAACACAGAGTCCGTCCCAGATCTGGCTGGTAGGTGCCCTGAGGGCATGGCTGACAGGGTTTGAAACCATCGCTGGAGAAATATCCTGTTGGACACTGGCCTGATTTTGATTTGAAGCACATGGGGTTTACTAGAGACATCGGCCGTTCACTGAGTCAAACATGTAAGTTTAACATTGTGCCTGGGACTCTGAATGAAATTACCTGCACATGAGGAGATGTTACGTGCCCCCGTGGGCCCGTGGCCGTCACTGCCAGGACAGAGGTCGCAGGCCAGCTGCCCCTCTTTCTCCTGGAAAGTCCCAGGTGGACACTGGACACAGCGCTGATGCTCCCCATGGTAATATGACCCTGGCAAGCATCTGACTGAGAAAATATCCACAAAGGCTGCTGTCAGAGATGAGCTCACATATATGCTAACTCAACAAGAGATTGCATGGAACTGATGAAAGGAGCCTGCTCAAGAATCAGCAATGATGATAAGGTTACATTCTGACTTTAACGTTCTTTAGAACTGCTCATCAGGCATTCCTGGTCCAGCTCTCTGGACTTACCACATCGGCCGCTGTCCCTCTCCGAGCCTGGGCCACAGTTTTCCTGAATAGGAGCAGCCTGGGGAAGTTTTTGGGCCACTTCGTACTCCAAACCAGCAACTCGGATCAGGAAGCGCTCCTGGTTAATGGACTTCTTCAGAGCCTTGATGTACGTCTTCACCTGCTTCTCCATGCTCTGTCGCAAGCAGCTGAGGTTGCAGCCCCCTGGTCGCAACAAAACAATTATCCTTTTTAAATTATTTTAATGTTGATCAATAACGAAACGTGTAGAAAAAAGGGATAACAAGCTGAATTGAAGCAGAAAAGGAGGTGGCTGACCTGTGGTGTCTCCAGGTTTGACCTCAGCCTCCAGCTCCAAAGTAATACGTGTCACCTCTTTGTTAGAGGAGTTGCGAGCACGCCGCCCCTTAGTTCTCTTTGATGAGTCACATTTGAGGTTAACAAATGTTACCAGGCAATTGCTACAAGGCTGCCCCCCTCCTGCAGACACATCATCATATCAACTGTTAAGCAGTACTGCACATTATGATCAAATAAAATTAAATCTGATTTTATTTTTAAAGCACTTTTCAGACTAAAAGTAGCACAAAGTGTTTTACATCAAAACAATTTTGGCATATTAAAAACACAAGTCTTCACACACTCGAGTATATGACCTAACGATTTTAAAAACACACCTGATTATATGCTCTCTCTCACATACACATGCACTAATACACACACACACAATATGCATGCATCCCGCCTACCATCCACCAAAACCACCCCAACCCTCATTTTATTTTGCACTTTAACCTCTTGCTTTTGTCTTTTTAGCTGAACATTGATATGACTATATATAAAATACTTCTATACTTCTTTCATATAATCCATGTTCATCTATGTTTTAGAGTGATACTATATAATTCTGTGGCTGAAGAGAAGCAGATAAAACAATGATTGTGATAAAAGCTGAAACTATTGGCCATTTTCATCATTAATTCCTGATATACCAACAACTTCATGATGAATCACAATCAGACAAACATTCTTTGTGGATACCAGACCGGGAAATTGCAAGTTTTCAGCAGCATTCAAATATGAGAAGAATGACACTAAAATAAAATTGATAAACTATATGGTCCAAAAATAATAAATGCAAAAATGGCATTTTTCAACAAATAGATACCCAAATCAAAAAAGATTTTTTCAAAAGAAAATACGATTTACAGGTAAAAAAGAAAAAGGGGAAACTATAGGATTTCAGATGTAAAATGAGGAACAGTGCTATGAAGTGAAAAGAAAGAAAGTGTTAACTAGGCCTGAGTCTGGAATTAAATAATAGATTTGTATAAACTTTTCCCCCCCAAAGATAATGGGACATTTTGTAAATTGATATAAAACCCTCTATGGAAACTAAGAAGAAAACAGCTCCTGGAGTTAAATCTCATAATGAATTATGTTAGTTATAAACAGGTCAGAAATATGATTTGTTATTTTCTTTAAATGAAAAAAAGAGCAGTCCTGAGATGTTGAGTCCCTCAAGCAGACAGGATTCTGCAACAGTGGTAGAGAAAAAGTACCAGTAAACACATTTTGACAGCGCTTCAACAAATGCAAGTTAAATCTCAATCGTTCCTTTCAGATGGACTGCAGTAAAGTGGAAAATCATCATGCAAACTCATGAAAATTGCACCCTGAAACAAATGTCTGTGAACATCTAGCTTGATATCAGCACATAGTTATAAGTTGGCATCCATAAATGTATGAGGATGTATGCAGGAGTGCAACATACACAGCCATCCAGCTGTATTTGAGTGGTCTGACAAAATGCCAAAACACATTTCCCAAGGGGTTTAGCATTATCTTCATCATAATCAAAGAGAACTCATGGTATTCTGATCTGTCTGCATACCAAACATTTTCACTATCTTAAAACACTTGAAACATTGAGACAAAAAAAACTGTTGTTTTTGTTGTTGCTCAGACTGGAATTTAATGAATTAGAAATTTAAGACCACATTAAGTTTTGTCCTCCGTTTCAAAGAAGTGACACGATGGCAAACATTTCCTTGTCCCAACTCACTTGAAACGTAGAAACAAATTCAGAATGAGCAGTTACACAATAATGCATTCTTAGTTATTACCTTAAAAGTTTGGATTTGTTTTTTGTTTCGTTCTTTTTTTAAAGGGATAGTTCACCTATTTAATACACTAAGTTGTATACAATCCTTACCAGCAGTACAGTACAAACACATTGACCCACTTTGTGGTCACCTCCCTGGTCAGAGTTCTGGCCGTTTGAAGTTTAAAAAAAATAGTCCCGGCTAGTTTCTGGGGCCACAAAACTGTCCGTTTTTACGTGAAAAAATTGTATGCATTTGAAAGCTTGATTAATTTACATCACAAAAAACAATCCTGGCAAAATTCATACCTGAGTTTT
>JAPMNP010723028.1:0-11428 GCA_029874935.1 Atherina boyeri | reverse complement strand
AATTTTTCCTTGTTTCTGTCGGGTATGAATTTTCACGCACTGTCTGCGGATGTGACGTCAAGTGCGTTCATATTAAACTTTTCAGATCACGCTGCCGCCACCGGTAGTAAACAATAAGTCTAAATTTGCAAGAGGAGTGTATATTTAATCATAATGGACTGTGAGAATACACAGAGCGACCCAGCACAACTCAAACAACAACAGAAACTCCACGTCAGACTACTAGCGTGTGCTGCGAGAACGAGCAGAAAGGAGGTGCAGTTCCATTTATCAGCCAAAGATGTCAGTCGCCAGTTGAAATTTCAGGAAACTGCATATAGCCCATTTAAGAGTATGACTTCCTGCCTAAAGGTTAGTTAGTGAGTTACAGGTTTTCTCAAGTTCATTCTTAAATCTCACTTCTAACTTAAAACAATTGCAATGAGCTGAACTTTAAACTAGTTTAAAATTGAAACATTGAAATATGAACGTGAACTGTTGATTTTAAACTGATTGAACTGAACTTTGAACTAGTTCATAAGAAGCATGAACTTGCACAACACTGGTTATCAGCAGTGTATGAGAGTGCATGTTGTTAAGAAAGAGAAAAACAATAATTGACTTTTTTTTAGTATATGACTCAGCAGATAAAGTATTGCCCATCCTTTGCGGTGACAGGTCGTTTCAGACATTATTCAGAATGATCCTCTCACACACGTTCTGAATAAAATTGTATAAAAGTCTGGCTCCAAAACTTCTACATAATCAAAAGAACATGAAAAAATCAGGAAGATCCATGATGCCAAGCTCACGTAATGTATTTGACATTATAGAAACAAAGATGTGTTTTGAAATCCTACAATACCGAGCTTGTGTTCTTTTGGAGATACATACAGTGTCCACTCATACAGAGTGGCCTTGAGTTATGTAAGGGTCTCCAACCATGAATAATGATGCCATCTCATCCCATGCAGGAATTG
Organism: Atherina boyeri; assembly: GCA_029874935.1. NCBI lineage: Eukaryota > Metazoa > Chordata > Actinopteri > Atheriniformes > Atherinidae > Atherina > Atherina boyeri. The sequence goes on along the minus strand of JAPMNP010723028.1, from coordinate 10,469 downwards.
GACAGCATTTATGAAGCCTGGAATCTGTCTTGTCCTCCCTCTGTTTTAAGCAAAATCATTTAAAAAAAATAAAACACAATTAACAATATGAGCATCTACAGTACATGTCACAAGTGACAGTGCATACTTCACAATCATAGGTCATGTAACTCTTAGCATTTTTGGTAACGACTGAAAAAACCCTAACCCTAACCCTAATCACAGACAAATAGAAAACAACTTGTTTTAAAATGATGACCTCAAAAATATTTCATTAGGAAATGATCATGAGAGATTATAAAAATAAACGAAAAGTAAAATAAATTGATTCCCAGACAGATATTAAAACTTGGCATCTAATTAGAAACTAATTTGCAAAGTAATCAACAGCAACAGTGTTATCTTCATTTCTTTTTGTTGACAGTTTAATATAGCCCCACTGCAGTATTGTTCTTGTTTTTTATTGTCTTCAGGCTGCAACTACTTAATTACATTTAGAAAATATAGCCAAAGGTTTTTGTTTGTTTGTTTGTTTGTTTTGGAAAACTAGCAAGTATTTAGACCTATGGCAAAACATGGTAATAAGATGTGTAATCAGCAGGAACACATTCAGGTCTGCTTCTTCTGACCTGAAAAAAATAAATTGTCACTCAGTTTATTAAGATATTACAGAAAGGAACACTATGCTGCTGTTACTGGGGCCCAACATTTACAGACATAACTACTTTCCCGATTTGAAAACAAACTTTAAAGATGAAACTTTGGTGAAGCTCAACACCAGCATGACACAAACTATACAGAAATAGATGCACTTATAAATAGCATTTAAAAGGTGGGAATTCAATAATCAGTCTACTGAAATGACTCAAATGACAATAACAAAAATTTAAAAAAGTACATTCAGCAGCATTGCACATAGAGAACCGATGAGTAATAGAAAATACCTTGTATGTCTGCAGCTCACTACAAGTGCCACTAATTTGTCAGCAAAACAATTGAAGTCAACATGCAACAAAAAAAAAAAGATTTGACAAATGTATTGGTATCGAACAGAAAGTTCAGCCGAGAAATACATAACTGCTGTTTTATATTAAAGAGAGCAATGGATATTAAGGCATTTACTCTTTTTGTGCTACTCTGATTTTACAATGAAAATGTTTTATTTTTCTATATTACCAGTATATTCTCTGACATGTTCCCTTGAAATCATTTAAAGTCATTTCTGTAAATCGTTAATTTGTTAAAACATCATTATTTTATCTGTAAGGCAGTCAAGATGTCAAAAACATACAAGATTTTTGTCTTTTGTTAGTTTATTATCTTAATGGTATATAAAATGGCATTAAATAATTTTGGTCTTGAGTTTGAAATTCTAGTATCATGACTACCATAATATGTTGGAGCCTCTGGCAAACAAAATTTATGTATAGGGAAAAATTGATTGGTAAACCTATATTTGATTGTTTATGAAAACTGTGTAAATTCAAATAAAATGTTTTCATTCACCTTAATGTTTTTGATATTGGGATGTAATCAATACTCATGACATTCAGAGTAAGACCAATGGTTCTCAAACGTTTTCAGCAACGGCCCCTAAGATAACATACGTTGATGTTCGCGACCCCCCACCCCCTGATGACTGAACGGTTAATTGTGTGATATATCAAATATGTCATCGTGTGGCCATCCTCTAAATGTAAGGTTTGAAACTGTCAGTTAAAAAGAGGATAAAGTGGTTTTTGGTGGATTATGTTAACAGCTGTGACAAAGCACCCATATGCCAAAAATCAGCTTCTCTCGCCGGGATAATGCCAAATTCAGATTTTTAATATACGAGTAATACTTAGTTATTTATGCAATAATTGAAAAAAAACCAACATGTTGATTTCACAAATTAATCTCTGTAATAATGTGTTAATTTTGACAGCCTTAATAAAAATTAGGCGACCCCCTGAAATTATCTTGCGACCCCTGTGGGAATCACGACCCCCTAGTTTGAGAACCACTGAGTTAGACAGCTGTTTAAAACAGAAAAAACAAAACTATTAATTTGGTGTTGCAGCCAGTAGCCTCTTAATCCATGCAATATATTTATGAATGAAAAAAGGTTCACGTTTCTTTTCCTGAGCTCCATGATTGCTGATACGAGCGGAGATGGAGGAGAAACGTTTACCTGTAGTATGACTCTCCAGAATGCCTTTTTCAAATCGAAAGTCAAATGAACCTTTCATCCACATCTCCTCAGCGTATCGCCATTGGCTTGACAAAAATATTTAGCCCTGCCACTCTGCTGATATTGGATATGTCACCCTCCATTGCCTGTACTATAGACCAATGTCAAACTCATTTTGCCTGTGGTGATTTTCTGAACCATGAGCAGCCCAATAGCTTTCTTGGAGATGATGCTGTCCATGAGAAGAATCCCAAAAAAGATAAACACATTTCTGAAACTGCAATGCCTTAGTAATAGTAATGCACTTGTTAAGTGACTACGTTCAACACATATGAACTACCATATGTGCAATCAGATAGTCAGAGTATGCACATTGTATTGTTCACCCCATGCATACCAATGGGAAACAGACAGGCAATTTCCACATATTTTTCTAGCTATTAGTCATTCCTCATGGGTATGTGAGTGTGTGTGCACAAAACAGGGTTTGATTGACATCTCTCCCACTTTCTGTTAAGACGTGACAATTCATTCTCATTAGCACACTGACTTTGATGACCTAATGTGATTTCCCACAGTCCTTTGCCAACATTATACTTAAGCAAAGGACTCATCAGCCAGGATAACCTAAAATATCTTTGTAGCTGTACTTTTGATGGTAGGGTTGGTTTGTTTATTTTCCTCTATTACTTAATGTAAGTCATCTTTATTTCTTAAACTTTATTTTTACATAGTTCATATAGACNAGCCAAAATGAGCATGCATCAGATAAGACAGAAAATCAATCTCTGCCATATCCTAACATCCTCAACATTAATAGCCTAACTATTTGGAAGACAGCAGTTTGCTGGAAATCTGTAAAATCACTGCATAGTAAAGAAGTTGTATGCATAATGCTTTTTTAATTCTATTTTATTTTATTTTATTTTTACTTATTTATTTTTTGGCAATGTACCACCTATAAGTGGTATGTGTGAGCTCTGGCAACATGACACATATTTAAGTGAGAAATGACAGCTAGTATTAGTGATACCATATAAAACATAAAGAAAGAAATATTCCGAATGTGATAACACAGTTCACCTCACCAAATATTATTATGTAAATGAACAAATAAATAAAGTCAGCATGCCATCTCCCTGCAGCACACACACTGATCATATTTTTCACTGGAAAGTTTGCATAATGTCTTACATTTTCCTTCCAGAGCACTTTATTTCCTCTGAACAGCTATTATTCATTTCTAAACTGAAGCTTGTGTCAAGTACTTGACAAATGTTTGCAGTTTTCATCAAACAGCCCTGTGTGCAACACTATATTACACTGTATATAACAATATATTTCTAAAATTAGTATGGTGCAAACATCCTCCAACACCTTCATAAAACCAGCCTCTAAAGCCTGAGTGTACACAAATATCTGGACTCTGAGCCAACCCAGTAAGCTTCCATCTTTACTGGAAAAGATTATCCACTCATCACTTTTTGCAACATCTGCATGTGAATCATGGCATTGATAAAAACAAAGAAAAAAAATCAGTAGCCACACTGGCAAGACACAAGAACTGATAGGCACAAAGAACAAGTAGGAGACAAGTGGGAAATGATACAGCCAACATACTGACAACCAATTTGGCAAAACAATCCCCGCCTGGCTGCTGCAATTCAATATTTCACCAAGGGAGGAGAACTTTACATGAAATGTCAGGGCAAACATTGACCGTGACAGGCTGACCATTGAGGTAATCCATTACTGGGCTCTGATAATGGTGCCATGCATGGTGTCCTCAGAATCTCTCTGAGTCTCTCAACACCCTTGGGCTTTGGGGATGATGGGATGACTGTGAATGATGTAAGTGATGAATGTGAAGATGAATGAATGTTAGTTGAGCCAAGCCAAGGCTGCAGGGACCACAGTGAGACTTTATATGCCACCTTCAAATATGCTTCCAACTCCAAGAGCCAAGATCAACCCATCTGTTTCTGTTATTATGCCTTAAGGCACAGTGCTCCTGTAAACACCTCAGCAGAGAGATGTGCAAATTGACTGTAATTTAATAGTCTAACATAGAGAGATTTCCACAGAAAAACAAATTCAAATGAACTTATAGACAAATACTGACACCACATGCTTATCAACTGTTACCCTTGATTATATAAGTATGTCCAAGTATACACAATTACTTAAATCTCCTTTTGAGCGTACATTACATCCAATCCAATGCAGGATTTAAAACAGACCCAGAGAGGTTAGTCACTTTGTGATTATAAAACTTAATGTTAGCAACAAGCTTAGCACCACAACACAGCTAACGCTAATGGTAAGTGACTTTATCTATTTAGTACTTTTCTAGTCTCTTTGAGCACTCAAAGCGTTTTACAATACAAGCTGCATTCACCTATCCTTGCACACACTCATAAAACCCTTTTCAGGGAGTTACCTATGCAGTGCTATGTGTCACAGACATTCACATCAGAGGCAACGTGGGGTTCAGTGCCTTGCTCAAGGACACTTTGACATGAAATCAAGGGAAGATGGAATCGAACAACCAATCTTCAAATTGGCAGATGATTACTCTTCCTCCTGAGCTACCTAGCCTATGCAAAATAATGTTAACCCAGATTGGTAGTATTGGATCTTGATAAATTAGAATATTGTGAAAGTTTTTTGTTGTTGTTTTGTTTTTAAATCACTTCTAAAAGGTTAAACATTGACATCTTCTGTGTTCATCTAATATAAAGCCATTAAAAGTTTCTTTCTTTAAATAGTTAGGCAGGCTTTATGTGACAATGTTGCCATTTTTGTTTGAATGTACGGATCCAAACGAACCTGCATGTACACGACAGGGCGCGAAATCTGAACTGGTTGAAAATGGTGTAGTACATATGCCCGGCCTTTAGATGGCACTGTGCCCCATGTATGCATTGTTCTATGGTTTTCCCCCTCATTGCCCGAAGAAGAAACATCTCTAGTCAGAAATATTTAACAATGACTGCCTTTGCACATACAACTGTGGTGTGGACCGATGAAAAAGTTTAATTACTTCTTAGTAGTGTGCATGTCCAAATGCCGTGAGCGGCTGGCAGTGACGTCACCGTTATCGAAAATCCCCCCTGCAGTGCAAGTATACACCCATGGACATCCCAGTCATGAGGCCATTACTGAATCAATAATACATGACTTTATCATCAACCTCCCTCTTTCTTTGATTGACAAGCCAAGCTTTAAGAATTTAATGGCAACGGTAGAGAAGAGATATTACCAACCAAGTCAAAGCATTGCAACCAGGAGTCTGACTGAGCCTGCAGCGAACTATGTCTCCGAGATAAAAATCCGAGTGAGAAAAGATGGACATTATTTTTGTGACTGTGGATATCTGGATTGACAGGAGCATGTGTGGCTTTCTAAGGGTAATTTCTCACTTCATGGAATCGGAGAAAAACAATCAGTCTCTTAAGTTGAAGGCCATACCCTGGAGAAAGAATAAGTGAGAAATTGGAAATGAGATGTGATAACTTTCAGAAATATTGCAAGATTAAATTACATCCCCTCTGAAAACACTGCTAATATGAAAAATGTCAGTTTGTTTCTTCCTCTGCTGCAACTGATAATGATGGTGAAAATGATCTGAAAAACAGCAACTCATGGGAGGTCACAAGTGAGGAATACCGGGCTGATATAGAATCCATCTGGAGCAGTTGCCAGTTAACAGCACCTACTGTGCTTTGCTGCAACATATTTTCTGAGATGGGCTGAAAGAGACAAAAGAATTGAACAATGCAATAGTAAAACTTTTGCGGTTTGCTGCATTCTATATGAAGAAAGCATTTTAGGCTGAGTATGGAGCCAATCACAGGACTCCCTCTGCTATATCAACAAGATGGAGCACAACTCTCTGCCTTGTGGAGGCACACACTGACCTAGATATCCAAAGCCTAAATGTTCTGCTGGAAACCCAGGGATGTAGAGAACTATGTCTATCAGCGACACAATGGAGCCAGCTGAAACAGCTAGTAGGGATTCTGGCCCCATTTCTTCAAGCAACAGACCTCACGCAAGGAGAGATAGTGGAGAGTATTAGCACAGTTCTCCCCTGTGTTCTGTCCCAACAATCATCTCACTACCATGTTGAGTACAGTACAACTTGTCATCTTGTGAGAAACATCACTACTTAAGTCACTCCAGCAACATTTCAAGGGATCCTTGCGAGTTGCAGAATGGATGTGTTGTGGATGCTCAACTTCCAAGAATGGATGCTGAACTTCCTATAGATCTTCAGTGTGGAGAATCTGATGCCGTCAACATGATGTTTTCCCTCCTGGATCCATCATTATGCTTCTTTTGGCTGGAACAAGATGATTGAATTTGATGTTATCAATTACACCATATTATGCATTAGAAACAGTGTTTAAAATAATATGCAGGCTTATTTGTGATCAATTGTGTGTGGTGTGTATTAGTGCCATAATGTACAAAAGTAACTGAATGAGTCAATTTTATAAACACTTCCTGTGCCTTAAGACATTGGAGGACACCTAGAAGTTTGAAATATGTTGTGGTCAAACCAGTTTAGTCTTGTTGCACTTGATTTTTTTTTACCTTTAGCCACATAGTCCCTCCTTCTATGTGCCAGGGACTATGTGGCTGAAGGTCAAATACTGCCCGGGTAGTGGCAATGGAAACACGAACAAAAACGGGGTAGAGTACTGTAGAGTAGGGTAGGGTAGAGCAGTTACAGGCTATGAAAACATGGCTTATTAGAGACTTGCAACTTAACTTGACTTGGATTTACCTCTCAAAGACCCCAAAAAGTGCTGAGCATCTCTGGTATAAATTTATCAAAAAAAACTCAATATGCTTTGAAGCCATCTAGAAGCTGAAACCACCAGTAGTTTCCTTCAGTCTACCACTGAGATACATACAGGCGATTTAATCTCTCCTCAAAATGTATTCAATCCATTGGCGGCCACTTTGCAACAGTTCATCATTTCCTTTTAAACTGTACTTTTGTTTTGTTGGAAGTGCACTCTTGATCCCTGTCCGATCAATATGTTAAGGTCAAACCTAACTTTTAAACCTTTCTTAAGACATTCTGCTCCAAAATGTCTTTGTAATCGTCTGATTTCATGTTTCCATTCTAAAACCTGCAGTGCCAGAGGCAACAAAGCAAACCCACAGCATAATAACACCGTCATAATACTTTATCCTACAGTATTAGTTGGTCTTTGATTTTATTACAGCTCTTTTTTCCTCTTCTTGAACATAAATGTTGATTGTCTGTGCACGTCTGTCAGTAGTGGTGTCCTTCTTGGCCTTTGTCCAGTAAGCTATACCTGGACTGGAACCACCATGTCACATTGCTTCAGGTCATTGTGGTGGTTTTTCCACACACTACACTACTGATCTCATCTTATGAGACTTCCCTCTTTGAGTGTTTCTTAGCATTGCTCTATATTCCAGGAGTATGTGAACAGGTTTCCAACTGTGAAATTCACACTGCAAACCTTTTATAATGAAATTTTGAGATATGGTTTTAGCCTTTGAATTGAACTGAATTGAATTATTAATCAAGAATAATCCACCTTTTACTTTCAACCTTATCTGAAGGTAATTAAATTATCCATGCACAATTGAATTGCACTATTTATTCATGCTAATTTTAGAATAAATAAATACAATTCTTGGCCTCAAGCTTGTGACTCAACTAGCCCATTACAAGTATACTTCTGAATAGGGTGACCAAACGTCCTCTTTTGCCCGGACATGTCCTCCTTTTTGGACATAAAATTATGGATTTTGTAAAATATCATAAAATGTCCGGGTTTACCTTATATTGTTTCACTGATAGTCATTCAACACTTTAAATGCAGCCACTGCCCTGGATGGTCTCTCTCACCCCTTTAAAACGGTTCACAATGGTTGAGTCCAAACCTGATACAGCTAACCTTCCGGTAGCCTACAATGGACGACCACAGGAGGCAGCGAAAAGTAATATTAATATTTCCCCAAGAAAGGAAAATCAGGCGATCAGAAAAAAGAAAGGAGAGAAATGAAGAGAGAAGCAGCTGATTCCCGATTGGTTTGAGAAGAAAAGTGAGCAGCACACCTGAGCTAACACAATCTGAGCTGCTACCAGCGGCAGGTTAGGATTCATTTCGGATTAATTATTCGAAATTCAACAAAGTTATCACCGACAATCATTTGACTTCAGGACATCGCGGTAAAAAAAAAAGAAGTTTGACTTTGTATGAATATTTCATCCCTTCCCCAGTGATCAATCAGGACATATTTGGTACCAGTGGATTGCTTAGGATCTCAGGATTATAAAGATGCTGCTGCCATCGCTCTATTTGAAAACTGAATGAAACAGAAGTAAAAAATGTGATCTTAACATCAAGTAATCTTGGGTTGAATAGATCAAATAAAACTGAATATTAAAACTTTAAGGCATAATGAATTATGAAAAAGTGAGAGTCTGATTATTATGATTATATTGGTGAATATGAGTCTTATTTAATGTCTTAAAATAAACAATAAATTTATCTTGACTATATTTTATAAAGGTGATAATGTAAAAGCCTAATAATTAATGACTTAATCCAATGCATCATTTAAAAAAAAACATATTTGTTGGAACACATTTTCAACAATCAATAATACTTTTCTGCAAATATAAATAAACATTCTATAATGGGGGTAGTTAGGAGGGTGTCCTCTTTTTGGATTATCAGAATATGGTCACCCTACATCTGAAGCTGTTTGTCTTGCCAGGTGGTGGCCACACTGCTTGCATCTTCATCTCATTTGTTCACCATGTATGAACAGGTCATTTTCTTCTACTGCAGAGCAAGGAAAGCGGTCAAGATGCCCCTTAGGTAATGCTTTACATTCTTACAACATGAGTATGTGCACAGGAGTGCAAATGCTAATCCATCCCCTGTTGACAAGCTTCAACTATAGTGATAACATTTGTGAATATTTCAGCACTTTCAAGTTGACAAAGAAGTAGAGAAAGGAAAAGAAAGTCTGAGACAGTTTCAAACTTGTTCAAGCAGAAATACAAAAGAATGGTGCTTGTCATCGTTGCACTGGGTTACTCTTAGGTACTCTTTACTTATTTTGTTCTGTATCTGTTCCATTCACAGGTTCTGGGGCTTTTTATGATACCATGTGCAACAGAATGGACCCATCGATCCCCTTGGATATTTAATGTCAATTTGAAACATGCTGTGGAAAAAAAAATCCAAAAATACAACTCAAGCACTGAAAATGGAAGTAGTTGTGGTGACAGGGGCTGAGAAAGAAAGGAGGAAATACAGCGACACTGGGGATGAAGAATGGTATGATGTAAAGGAGAGGACATCATCTAATGCGTCTTGGACAAAGAAAGAAACTGTGAAAGCGCTATGAAAGCATCTCAAAATTTTGGACTGAGCTGCCAAGCAAATCTTTTTATTCCCAGAGCAAAACAGTCATCTTGGAATAAAACAGCTCCATTCTTGTACTTTTTTTTTTGTGCTATGGGCAGTTTGACGAATCAGCAACCAATACACTGTAAAGTACTACAGGAAGCTTGGGTGAGGAGGGTTAATGAACCCACCTTTTCCATCATCCCGGTGGGCGTTTTTTTTATGGAGGGAAAAATTAATTACATGTGACAAATACGCCATTGCTGGGATGAGCTGCCATTTCTGCCATGCGGTCTGTGAAGAAAAACATTTCTCCACTGCAGTTATATTGGACGTTTTTAATCAGTGCTCCATGCAGAAACTTGTGTCAACACACACAAAAGACGCATTACCGAAGCCACATCCCCAGATTTCCTGACGAAACATGACAGCAAATAAAAAATGCAAAGTTCACAAGCACTGACACTGATGGCATGCTGTTTCCAGAGTAAAACATTGTACACCCACTGCCATTATGACTCTTCTCTCTGAGGGAACGGCAATGTGAAATGACAGACATTCTTCCTTTTGGGCTCAGTGCGCAACACTCATTGTGCCTGGAATCCTTAAACAGGCAAGCCTTGAGGTTTTTCTTTTACCCTTTTAATGATATGCAATACAGCAAGATGCTTGATAATGCTAATGAAATAATTTGCTCTAATACAAGCATTGCCATGATTAAAATGACATGTTTTAGTGTTCCCCCATTAGCAGCATATTGACCCCATTAATCATGCTGCTAAATGCAGTTTCCTTTTCTGTATCGGTCACTTTGAAGAACAGTTTATTGGCTTCCATGTTGGAGTTCGCTATGGTCCGATATAATGGACACACCCTCCACCTCGTTTGTTTGAAATAGAATATGTAAT